>OY992530.1:44480501-44595691 GCA_963921185.1 Dasysyrphus tricinctus
TATGGAAAAGGTTTAATAAAAATCGTAGCAGTCGTTTTTCAGAACAAAAGTATTTATTTTCCTTTGCGGTTTTTAATCATTTGTAAGAAGATACCGTTATTTTTTCATATATGTAAAATTTTGTCTAAAAATAATTTAGAGAGTAGGTACCTACTAAAAAACGCTTAAATATCGAGTTTCAAAAAAATCGATCTGATCGTTTTCGAAATATTTGCTTAAAAAAAAAATGAAACATTTCTTAAAAATCAAAAAAAAATATTTTATTTAAAATTTTGGTATACAAAACTTTTTATAATTTTTGGAAGCTTCTGTATAAAAAAAATTATTGAAATCAGTCATACCGCTTTGAAGAAAATCGAAAATTAAAAAAATGGTTCTTTGGGGGGTACCATTAATAGCCATTTTTTGAAAAATGTTTTTCCATTCAAAGGAAGCCTATAATAAAAGTAATTTATAAATTTTTTTTTAAGAAAAGTTGTAGAGCTGTTTTGAGAAAAATACGATTATGTAAAATTGCTTAAGAGATTGTATGGCAGGCACCGTTCAAAACTTGCCTTTTAGTACTTTCATATATCGCAAGTAAAAAGGGTCTAAGCGCCAAAATTCAAAAATTGAGTTAGTACCATAATTAACTATTTTAAATAGTTTACTTTTCTTTGTACAAAGCCTAAAACTCATTTTTCCAGCTGCAAATGGCTAAGAATCACGAACGCAAATTTCATTGCAGGTTTCAAGCAAGTAGTTTTATGCTTATACATTACATACTAAGCTCTAAAGTCATAAACTCATTTTTCTTAGTGAGTACCAAAATTGCTATAACTTATGCGCATAGTATAGTATTCTGAATTCAATCAGATCAATCCCAAATCACAATTCGAACTGATTGCACCATCCCAAAATTTGAGTTTGGCAAAATTCAGGATACGGCTTTCTTGGAAGATGAATCAATATACCTTTATCTTTACACCGACGGATCGAAAACTGGTGACGGGGTGGGTGGGGGTGTGTACTCAGAAGGACTAAAATTAAATCTCTCTTTTTTTTTTTTTTTTTACACTTCAGATTCTTAGTTGTAGTGAGCTTAGAGCAAGCTGCAACCTACAATCAGAGGCTCATCATAAGTGCATGTGTTAGTGGTTAGTAAAATAAGGCAATCTAACACATGCATAACAATATACTAATACATTAACAAAATTAAACAAAAAATTAATATAAATACATAATCAAACAATATACAAAATACTTTAGTCATACACGTGGTATCAAAAATAAGAACAATCACGACCGTGGAGCACTGGTTTGAAATATTTTCTTTAATCCCATCTTACTAATGTTAAAATCAACAGAGGAGCTGTTTAAATTAAAAATCTTGCACATGCGGTTAAGAGGCTCATGTATACCGTAGTTAGTTCTATGGAAACTAACGTGTAATAGTTCAAATCTTCGCAGGTGGTGAGATCCTCCGGGGTAGTTTATGCCTATACAGGCTAACAAATCAGGAGCATCTATTTGGCCATTTATAAGTTGGTGAAGAAATAGTAAATCATTATTAACACGCCTTTGATATAAGGTTTGTACCTGCAGTAGCTGGATCCGATGTTCATATGGTGGAAGGTTGTACGGATCAGCCCAAGGAAGACCCTTCAAAGCAAAGCGAATGAATTTATGTTGTATTGATTCAATACGATTTTTATGAATTTCATAAAAGGGAGACCATATTTGCGAGGCGTACTCTAGATGAGGTCGTACATAACAATTGTATAAGGAAAGGGTAACATATGGATCACTAAATTCCTTAGCCCAACGTTTTATAAATCCAAGCATGGAGCTTGCTTTATTAACGATGTAATTAATGTGTTCAGTGAATTCTAAATTTGAGCTAAAGTTAACACCCAAGTCCTTGAAACTAAAGACTCGACAAAGTTTTTGCTGCGAAATGGAATAATCAAAAGCATTATTTGCCATTCGCTTTCTGGAGAAAGTAATTGTTTGGCATTTAATAGGGTTAAGAGAAAGACCGTTCTTACCACACCAAATGTTGAAACTGTCAATATCAGCTTGCAGAAGAACGTGGTCATGGTTAGCTTTTATTGACTTAAATATCTTCATATCATCAGCAAATATAAGTATATCACTAGAGCGTATACATGAAACAACATCATTTATAGCCAGGATAAATAGAAATGGCCCTAGATGACTTCCCTGGGGCACACCGGAGTGAGCAATGAATGCATTTGAAAGGCAGTTTCTAAATCTTACTAGGTACGATCTATTTTCAAGATATGACTTTATCTATGTGATAAAGAAAGTTGGAAAACCAAAAGCTTTAAGTTTGAAGATAATAATGTTGTGACTAAGTTGGTCGAACGCTTTAGAGAAATCGGTGTATATGCAATCAACTTCACTTCCATTTTCTAAGGCATTAGAACATTTATGCAAGAACGTAAGTAGGTTTGTTACTGTTGATTTTCTTCTCACAAACCCATGCTGTTGATCACATACTAAATTCTTGGTATGGAATGTTAAAGTCTCACACACAACTTGTTCAAAGAGCTTTGGTATACATGACAGTTTGGATATAGGCCTATAATTCGAAATATCAGTTTTATCACCCTTTTTAAAAATTGGAATTAGGAATGAAGTTTTCCATAAACAAGGAAATTTCCCTGATTTAATAGAAAGCTTAAACAAAAATTGAAGAGGTTCAGCTAGAATATGTCTACACTTTTTCAATAATATTGGGGGAACTCCATCTGGTCCAGATGAGAAATCATCATTTAACGATGATAGTAATTCTAAAACAGTTCTCTGTTCCACAGCGAAATTATTGCAATTCGTTTGGGCATAGGAGTGTAAATTTCTGGAGTAATCTTCATCAATATCAAAAGGCTTGTCCACAAAAGAGTTACGAAAGTTTTTCGCAAATGCGTTGCAAATATCGATGGTTTCTTTCAACGCACAATTTTCATATATGAAGTTTGCCGGGTAACCATCTTAGTTTTTCTTCGAATTAACAAACTTCCAAAATGCCTTAGGGTCTTCTTTAAGAGATCTTCCCATTTCGTATACATGATTGGTGTATAGAGACTTTGAAAGAGATTTGAATTCTTCGAAAAGGGCAATGTAAGAGTTGTGGTCAACTGAAGAAAGAGTTTTTAAATATACTTTCCATGCTCTATTTCTTCTATTTCGGAGCGACTTTAACTCTTTCGTATACCATGAGTGGCAAAAATTCGTATTTTTTAGTGTTTTTATAGGGATAGTGTTATTTATGCAATTATTAAGTATGGTATTAAAGTTATTAACTGCTTCGTCAATATTGCTAGATACTGATATATTTTCAATACCAGATCTAGCTAATTCTTCGGAGAGCAACTGAAAGTTTGCCTTTCTGAAGTCCAAAGTATATGAGCGATCATAAGCGTTGCTATTTTCTATAATATTGTAATAACTTTCCATATTTGAACTATAACGACTCCGAAATGCAAACAAACGGACACAATAAAGCTTACGGTCGCAGTGCAAACATACCCTTATTAGCTATAATTATAGCAACTCTCAAACGAAGGAAGCGCCACCTGCCGGATTATATCAGATTTACCAGCTGTCAAATAAAAGCTTTTGGAAGGGAAATTATTGGGAAATTTCCCCTACGGAAAGCTCTGGAAGCAGAGACCAGAACGTTCTCCTTATTTCCAGAGTTTGGAAAAGAAGTATAAAAGGCACATGTTTTAACGGCAGCGACACAGTTTGTTTTTAATCGTGAATGAATAAAGTTGGTTGTAATAAAAGTGAAAAGTAAAGTTTGTGAATTAATTCAGTGGTGAATAATAAATCGTTTTGTTTGTAGTAAGAAAAGTAAAGTGTTTTATTTTGCGAAATAAATAAGTGGACGTTTTGAATAAAGTAAATAAGTTTTATTAACGAACCTGAGAAAATATTACATTGGTGTTAGAAGTGGAATAAAACTTGTTTTATCTGTGCACTCAGTTATTGTGTGAAAAGTGAAAAAAAAGAGACAATGGGTAAATCTTTGAATGATTTAAATTTAGTGGAACTTAAGGCAGAACTGAATAAGCGAGATCTTCCTACTGCTGGAACAAAGAATGATCTTATAATTCGTCTGCAAGAAGATTTAAGAAGATGTGGAAAAAAGCCGGACACGTTTATATTCGACATTGAAATGGAAGAACAGCAAGAGCAAGTAAGTACATCGGGCATGACCACATGCTGTCTCAGCTGCTTGCCAAATTTGATAGTCAGGAAAAGAATCTTCTCGAACGTTTCGAACAACAAAGTCAAGAGCAGAAGAATCTTCTAGAACAACAAAGCCAAGAACAAAAGAATCTTCTAGAAAAACAAGAGAGGAATCTTCTTCAACAATTCCAAGAACAGACAAATCTGCTCGAAAGTAAGTTGGATGCTTTTGACAACAGAATTATTACTCTTGACAAGCGTGTCGATAAGCAATTTTCGACTGTAGATAAACAATTATCGACAATAGAAGCAAAGTTCGAAGATAAAATCGAATCCATTACAAAGGAATTAGATAAAGTAAAGAAAATGAAGGTTCGAGAAAGTTCTGGCGACTGTCCAAAGAAAAAAGAGATGCATCCACCAACCTTCGATGGGCAAACTTCTTGGTCAATTTACAAGAAGCAGTTTGAGGCAGCCGCAGCAACAAATGGCTGGGATGAGGAAGACAAATGCATAGCTCTAACGCTTGCCCTCAGAGGACCTGCTGCTGAGCTGTTACAAAGCATACCAGCAGATAAAAATGGCAACTTCAGTGCTTTCGTTCAGGCCATTGACAAACGTTTTGGAGATGGCCATATGCAAGAAGTCTTCCGCGTCCAACTCAATTCCAGAGTCCAGAAAAGAGGAGAAACTCTGCAACAACTCCAAGCAGACATCGAACAGTTGGCACACCTAGCATATCCAGCTGCAGGAGATGAAATCATCAACCAATTCGCAACAGAAGCCTTTGTTCGTGCTGTATCTGACATCAACCTTCAGCGAGCAATTCGAACTGCTGGCAAACGCACGCTTCCTGAAGCACTAGCATTCGCCCTCACTATGGAAGCAGCAGAACAGGCTTCTCAAGGAGTCCATCGGGTAAGAGAAATAGAAATTGAGGAGTGCTCTTGCCAGAGAACAGCATTCCAAAGGAACCAACGCGATGGACCTGCTCGATGCTGGAATTGCAATAAAACCGGACATCTCCAACGCCAGTGCAGATTGCCACCTAGAAGATCTGCTTGTCAACATTGTGGAAGCAGAAATTTTAACAACAACAATGTCAAAACTCCTACTCACCCCGTTTCTCAACCGGGAAACGAGTAAGAACCAACTTCGAGGGGCAGAAGCTGGTTTCTGGTATCGATGGCCCCAGAACCACCATCCAGGTCTCACAGACGAAACGAAACAACAAAAGTCCGACTGTGGCGGCAACACTTAACGGCAAGAAGCAAGTGGCTACGATCGACACCGGTGCTACTGCCTCCATTGTTCGAAAGGACTTGGTGAAGATGACATGGCTGCATAACACCAACACTTACCGTCTGAAAACAGCAACAGGAGAGGCAGCCAGAGTGTACGGGGAGGTTCGTCTTACAATCCGTTTGGCAGAACTGGAGTTTTCACATCTATTTCTGGTAGCAGATATATGTGACGAGTGCATCGTTGGAATCGACTTTATGAAAGAGCACGGAGTAATTCTCGATATCGGAAAGCAAGTTCTCAAATACCGAAATGTGGAGATTCCTATGGTTTATGGCAATGAAAATTCATCAACTCTGAGGACTGTCATAAAGGAAGATATTTGCCTGCCACCTTCTTCAGAAGTGTTCGTTTGGACAAAAATAAAGGGAGATTTGGGTAGCCATCGATACCTAATGGTGGAACCAGACTCTGAACAGTCTTCTCAAAGCATCATCCTAGGGAAGACCCTTGTGGCGCCAAAGAACAACATGGTGCCCGTACGGATACTCAACATCAAACCGTACGAAGTCAAGCTTAGAAAAGGAGAAGTTGTTGGAAAATGTGAATCCGTATCCGCAATAACTAAAATTACAGAAGTTGATACACAAGAATATGTGGACCCCAGGAAAGTGAACACTATGAAGTCAAACATTCTCAAGTCTTCAAAATTAAGTGAATATCAGCTAAGTGTTGCTGGAAGCCTCCTTCATGAGTATGCTGATATACTCTCTTCACCCAATGGGCAGTATGGTCGAACACAACTGGTGCAGCATCGAATCGACACAGGAGACGCAAGACCTATTCGACAACCAGCAAGACGTCTCCCATTAGCCAAACAAGCCGAAGTTGAAGAGATGATATCGACCATGAAGAAAGATGGACTAATCGAAAACTCTAAAAGTCCATGGGCATCCCCAGTTGTTCTTGTCAAAAAGAAGGACGGAAGTACTCGATTTTGTGTGGACTATCGGAGGCTGAACGATGTGACAAAGAAAGACAGCTACCCTCTGCCAAGAATCAGCGATACTCTGGATGCGATGGAAGGAGCTGAATGGTTTTCAACATTGGACTTGAAGAGTGGCTACTGGCAGGTAGAAATCCATCCAGAAGATCGAGAAAAGACGGCTTTCTCCACAGGGAATGGTCTGTGGCAATTTAAAGTGATGCCTTTCGGACTATGCAACGCTCCGGCAACATTTGAGCGTTTGATGGAGTGCGTTTTACAAGGACTTACTTGGAAATCTTGCCTAGTCTATTTGGACGATGTCATTGTTTATGGTAAGACATTTGATGAGCATTGTGGAAACCTTAAGGCCGTGTTCCAGAGGCTTCGAGAAGCAAACTTGAAATTGAATCCAGACAAGTGCGAGTTTTTCAAGTCTGAGGTAAAATACTTGGGACATATCATCTCTTCCCAAGGAGTGAAGACTGATCCTGAAAAAGTTGACACCGTAAAGAATTGGCCGACACCACAGGATAAACATCAACTCCGGAGCTTTCTTGGTCTAGCCACGTACTATCGACGATTTGTGAAGGATTTTGCTGGGATCGCGAAAAGTTTGCACCAGCTAACAGAGAAAAGCAAACCGTTCAAATGGTCAAGCGAGTGCGAGAAAAGCTTCCAGGAACTTAAGCAGCGCCTATGCAATACACCAGTTTTGGCCTATCCGACACCAGGGAAACCTTTCATCATCGACGCTGACGCAAGTAACGTAGGAATTGGTGCCGTACTATCACAAGTCCACGAAGGAGAAGAGAAGGTCGTTGCCTATTACAGCAAGGTGCTCTCAAAGCCAGAAAGAAATTACTGTGTGACCAGAAGAGAACTTCTAGCTTTAGTATCGGCAACAAAACACTTCCATAAGTACATCTATGGACAGAAGTTCCTTCTTCGAACAGATCATGGCGCACTTAATTGGCTGTTGAACTTCAAAAATCCAGAAGGTCAAGTGGCAAGATGGATTGAGAGATTGCAGACATACGACTACCAGATCCAACATCGAAGAGGAAGGTTGCACTCAAATGCAGATGCTTTATCTCGGAGACCATGCAAACCGGACTGCAAGCACTGCACACGTCAGGAAGAGAAGGAGGTTGCTTCCATCCAGCGATTAAGAGCCGATCCCATTTACGGTTGGAGTAATGAAGAACTGAGGACTGCCCAACAAGAAGACTCGGATATTGAACCCATTCTTGCGTGGAAGGAACACCAAGAGAAACCAGAATGGGGTGACATCTCCGATAGAAGTCCAACTCTTAAAGCGTATTGGGCACAATGGGACTCGCTTCATGTACAAGAAGGAGTACTAAGACGTAAATGGGAATCCACAGACGGCAAATCATATGTGATGCAGCTAGTCATACCTCGTTCCAAAGTTAATGACGTTCTGCAAGAGCTACATGATGGAGCTTCCGGCGGACATTTGGGTGTCAATAAGACACTGGAAAAGGTAAGACAGCGATTCTACTGGCTACACGCAAGAGAAGACGTCGAAAAATGGTGCCGAAAATGTGATACTTGTGCTGCAAGCAAGGGACCAGGCAGAAAAGTCCAGAGTAGAATGCAGCAGTATAATGTGGGCACGCCCTTTGAGAGGATTGCAATAGACGTTGCAGGCCCTTTTCCAGAAACCGAAAACGGAAACCGATACATCCTGGTAGTAATGGACTACTTCAGCAAGTGGCCTGAGGCATTTGCCATCCCAAACCAGGAAACCAAAACAGTCGCGGATCAGATTGTTTTCAACTGGGTAAGCAGGTTTGGTGTACCTATGGAACTCCATTCAGATCAAGGGAGGAACTTCGAGTCCAAAATTTTTCAGGAAGTTTGTACACTCCTTGGCATTAAAAAGACGAGGACAACACCACTTCACCCACAATCTGATGGGATGGTTGAACGATTCAACCGGACCCTTAAAGAACACCTTTCCAAAGTTGTAAGCGACAACCAACGAGACTGGGATCGGCATATTCCGCTATTCTTGATGGCCTATCGAAGTGCGGTACATAGCTCAACAGGACATACACCATCAGAAATCCTGCTCGGGAGCACAATACGACTACCAAGTGAAATCAAATTTGGATGTTCTACAAGTGAGCCACAAGGAATAGACGACTACGTGGACAACCTCAAAGAAAAGCTAGTTGACATTCACGAAAGGACGAGGGCAAATATAAAGCTATCGAGTGATCGGATGAAAACAAGATATGACGCAAAAGCCACAACGACAGGATTCCAAGTGGGAGACCTTGTGTGGTTTTATAATCCCCACCGTCGGAAGGGACTCTCACCGAAGCTTCAACAAAATTGGGAAGGCCCTTATACTGTTGTAACACGAATAAACGATGTCGTCTACCGCATTCAGAGAGGATTAAGAGGCAAGCTAAAAGTAGTTCACAGCGACCGTTTACATCATTATAATGGTGATGGAAGTGGTGGATTTGCTCGGGACGATCAATCCTAAGAGGGGGGCAGTGTAATAACTTTCCATATTTGAACTATAACGACTCCGAAATGCAAATAAACGGACACAATAAAACTTACGGTCGCAGTGCAAACATACCCTTATTAGCTATAATTATAGCAACTCTCAAACGAAGGAAGCGCCATCTGCCGGATTATAGCAGATTTACCAGCTGTCAAATAAAAGCTTTTGGAAGGGAAATTATTGGGAAATTTCCCCGACGGAAAGCTCTGGAAGCAGAGACCAGAACGTTCTCCTTATTTCGAGAGTTTGGAAAACAAGTATAAAAGGCACAGGTTTGAACGGCAGCGACACAGTTTGTTTTTAATCGTGAATGAATAAAGTTGGTTGTAATAAAAGTGAAAAGTAAAGTTTGTGAATTAATTCAGTGGTGAAGAATAAATCGTTTTGTTTGTAGTAAGAAAAGTAAAGTGTTTTATTTTGCGAAATAAATAAGTGGACGTTTTGAATAAAGTAAATAAGTTTTATTAACGAACCTGAGAAAATATTACAATATTTTAGAAACTATAAGTTTTCGCACTTTTACTCGATTTCATGTTCAAATTTTAAGCCTCTGTTTGATTGTCAACGACACATTTCAAAAATTATATATGGTCGGATGAGGACTAATAACTTATTTAGTTTCTCTCAAAAAGTAAAAGAGATATTGGAACGATTAAAGCTGAATTTTGAAGATAAAGATTCGAAATATATACCTTAAAAAAAAAAACTAAAATCAATTCACATAGTTACATTACCTCAAAAATGGCGAAAAAGAAGTTTGTATGCACTTTCTAACGGTAATATCTCGAAAACCAAGCTGATAGCGAAAAACGGTTAATGGATTTGAGTTCAGCGTAAAAAATTACCCTCAGAACGACTCTTACTTTCACGTGTCGAAAAGTTAACCGATATTTGTAAGCTTGTGAATCGGTTCAGCCGTTCAGTTTGTAGGTCTAGAAGCATTTAAAAACAGCCGGAAAACAAAAATCTGGACCTACCTACTTTTTACATATTCTCAGTAATCGTGATATCATAGCTCATCAAAATCTTGAGCTCGAATATTTTTACCTCAGAACGACGTGAAACTTGTCATAAAGTACCGAAAAAGAAGCTTTCGGGCCAAAACAGCAAGAAATGGTAAAGTTTGAAAGGGTATATGTCGGTCAATTTTAAATAAAAGTTAGGGTAAGTCGGTGTAATATGCCACACTTAACAGTAAACAATTGAAATTAAATAGTAAATGACAAGTTAAGTAAAAGATTTTCTTAGTTTAGTTAGGTTGTTGTTTTATTTAATAAATAAAGGAATAAAAACATAACTTTAATGCTTTTAATTCATTGCAAAAAAATAGGCTAGATCAGTTAATATAAATTCGAGAGTACTAAACCGCACCAAAAGCTTTTCCTCCACCCATTCTCCATTTCTCTCAATTTTTGTGTGTCATGTCAAGGAAACCATGATAGAAAACCTAAAATGAGCTTTTTAAGGCTTGACCTTCAACTAGCTCAAAGCGAAAGGCGTTGTACCTATTCAAATGGGTGAGGAAGTTCCAAAGCCTTTTTGTTTTTGACGTTTTGTTCTTAAACCTAAGGCCTGGTTCACACGAGATTGTACCGCACGATTTTTTGCAGTATAAATCCGTGCGAATGAGCAGTGGCGTATATATTTTGCATAGAGCCTTTCACACGACACGTTTGTACGGCAAGAAAACGTAGTTAGCTAAGTACGTTTATCGAATACTCAACGGACTTATAAAAAAAAACGAATGAATTGCGAAGTATCGTCTTCCAGTGGCGTATAGTTTTATATAGTCTCGTTCACACGGTTTAAATCCACGTTGGGTATTTGTTCGTTGGCATAGAATGAGCTTCAGTGGAGAGAAAAGCCGATGTACACAAAAAAAATTAATCGACCGATATGGTTGGTTTAAAAAAATTATAACTCCGGTGATACTCATTGGATCTTGCAGATTAAGGTCTTAAAATAAAGAAGAGGAATGAGGCAATAAATATGCGTTTTTAGTTTTTCAAAATTATAAAAATTTTCATTAACATTTGAATTTAGAATAAAATAAATGGAATTGAATTGGGCTTAATTCACCCTTTTAGTATGAAAATGTTTCCCCTCCTCAATGATTTTTTTACACAATATAGCCCGTTGTGTCAGCTTTCTTTAAAAACCTTAACCTTGAAGATCCAATGAGTAGAACGGGAGCTATAATTTTTTAAAGCCATCCATATCAAATTTTAATAAAAAAAATTCCATGTAGACAACGGGATCTTCTCGCTGGTGGATGGTCGTGGACAATGGTCCAAGCAGGCAATTTCAATGCAATTCTTTTGATTTTTCGATCAATTTAAAATGAAGATTGTGTCGCTTATATACCACGTACGATAATGAATGGGGTATCAAAATAACCGTAATTTTATTTATATGTTATATTTAAAAACAACAAGAAAATTCATCAATGCACTAAAGAGATATGAGTTCTTATGTGAAAGCGCTCAAATATTCCCATTATCTCCGTCCAACGGTATTCTAGGATTCTAGTTTTTTTAATTCATATTTAAATCAATAATTTCTATCATCCGACCAAATTTCAGCTTTCTAGACCTTGTCCTTAAAAAGATAAAAATAAAATACTTCACAAATTCAAACTTTTCCATTCATTTTCATTATACTGCAGCTATTCGAGTTTTAAACGAATAAATATAAATATCGTGTGAACACCCGATTTTTGTTCGGTAAAAACCGAATGCGATAAAAAACGTGCGGTACAATCTCGTGTGAACCAGGCCTAACTGTTTCAGCTTCTCTCTCCACCCTTTATTGCCATTTGATGGAGATCCATGAATCTGAGAGAGTAAGCATATAGTCGCCCGCGGAGTCCAGGTTTTTGAGGAGTGATTGCAGATTCCCCGGCAAAAAACTGTAGGTCCTCTCCATTCCTGTGCCCTCCATTCCTGCCAAAAATCGCACAAGGGAATGGTTGAGAGTTGTAAGTCACTAGACACTAGTTCTCCCAATTTTGTTTTTTGCATTGCATTGCAAAATTCACTGAATTCCTCCATCTGCAGTCGACAATATTGTCAGCGTAAGCGAGTAATTGGACTGTCTTTTGAAAGATTATGCCTCTTGAGTCAATGTGAGAGTTTTGCAGTACACTATTCTTTCAAGAACGATGTGGTAAAAGTTGCATGACAGCGCATTGGCTAGCCTAAAACCGTTTTTGTCATCAAAGGTATCGTTGAGGTTCCTAATGACCTTGATGTAGCAGCTTGCATTCTCCTTCGTCATCCTGCCCAAACAGATGTTTGTCATTGAACCATCAAACAATCTTTGTAGGTACCTATAGGTTAGGTTAAGGTTAGGTTAAGGTTAAGGTTAAGGTTAGGTTAAGGCTGCCAGGAAAACTGCTGACACACTTAGGCCAGAATAGGCCCATTGTGATACCACATAAGACTGCGAGGTGATCCTCGCTAATTAAACCAATTGGAGCTTTTAATGAAGCGATGGAGACTATGAATGTCGATTTTATTTAAATCACTTGGATCGTCAAAGAAAAAATTCCTAAGTGTGTTTTACGTCTTTGAGAAAGAGGAGGACATGAGCAAAGAAGGTGAGGGATAGTTTCTTCCTCTTCTTCGTCCATGCAGCTTCTGCAGAAATCATATGAGAAAACGCCGAGTCTATTGGCGTGTTTGCCTATGAGGCAGTGTCCAGTAATGACACCAAATGTGGAGCTAATATGAAATCTACTTAGAGATAACAAACATTTCGAACGCTTCGGATCCAGTGTTGGCCAGATCTGTTTTGTCGCCAGACAAGTAGTGATACCTGTCCATCTGCTGTTTGTTATCATCATGGAATCATGCTTAAGCATAAGTTTACAAGTAGCAATTGGTATTCCAATATTCACCTTGTTAGGTAATATTGGTGTAATAGTTCCTAGCCTGGCGAGTTCATCGGCTTTGCAGTTTCCTGGAATATCTCTGTGTCCCGGCACCCAGAAAAGGTGAATGTTGAACTGTTCTGCCATCTCCATTAGAGACGATCGACAATTTCGGGCAGTTACGGAGTTTGTAGAAACGGCGCCTAGTGATTTAAGGGCAGCTTGGCTGTCTGAGAAGATACGGATATTTAATGTAGATATTACGTTTTCTTTGAGCCAAGATAAAATTTATTTTATCGCCAGGATTTCAGCTTGGAACACGCTACAATGATCAGGGAGACGGAAGGAGAGACTAATGTTTAGTCGTTCTGAGTACACGCCACCACCCACCCCCTCTTCAGATTTTGAGCCATCCGTGTAGAAATGAATTGCTCTCAAAAATTCCTCATCATCCCAAGTGGATCTTGTTGGAATTGTGACTTGGAAATTTTGGCCAAAAACCGGCTGAGGGATGGTGTAGTCGGAGTGTTTAGGGATTGATTCGAATTTGTTCAAAATAATGGTATGGCCAATAGAGTTATTGGACCATTGAGAGATGGCTCTGAGACGAATAGCTGTGCTCGCTGCCACTTGTTTAGTGTATATATCGAGGGGTGAAATGTTAAGCAGTATGTCTAAGGCAGCGGAAGGTGTCGAACGGAGAGCTCCGCTGATACACATGCAAGCTGATCTCTGCACTTTGCTTAGCTTATCTCGATAAGTTACCTTATCTAAAGCAGTCCACCATACTGCCACCCCATAGGTGAGTATCGGTCTGATGACCGCTGTGTATAGCCAGTGGGTGATATGTAGGGACAAGCCCCATTTGGCTCCAATAGCTTTTTTACAGGAGAAAAGCGCCACTGCGGCTTTTCGGACTCTTTCTTGTATATTTGGTTTCCAGCTCAACTTTTTGTCTAAAATCAGACCTAGATATTTAGCTTCATCTGAAAAGTTGAGTAGGATACCATTTATTGATGGAGGGTCTATATTCGGAATTTTATATTTCCTTGTAAAGAGGACAAGTTCAGTTTTGTGGGGATTTACACCTAGTCCACATTTGTCTGTCCATTTAAGTAATTTGTTGAGAGCGGTTTGCATTAGTTCTATAATAATTTGAAGATGCTTTCCCGATATTGCAATGGCAACGTCATCAGCATATGCAATTACTTTGAAACCATCCGCTTCTAGATTAACTAATAGTTCATTGATTACGATGTTCCAAAAGAGTGGGGATACGACTCCACCTTGCGGTGTGCCTCTGTTGACAGATCTTCTTACAGAGACGTCACCTAATGTTGAGTTGATTATTCTACTTTTCAACATGAGGCTGATTATAACTCCCTAAGTGAGCTATCAACGTTCAAGTTCTCAAGCGCGGTTAAAATTACAGTATTGCTGACGTTGTTGAAAGCACCTTCAATGTCTAAGAAAGCAACCAGGGTATATTCTCTACGATGAAGGGAATATTCAATAGTACGTACCAAATTATGCAGGGCCGTTTCTACCGATTTCCCTTTGCGGTAAGCGTGTTGTGCCGGAGAAAAAAGATTAGGTTCTATGGCACTACGCAGATGGATATTAATCAGTCGTTCTAAAGTTTTGAGAAGGAATGATGATAGGCTGATAGGTCTGAAATCCTTCGGATTTACATGAGAGCTTTTACCCGCTTTGGGTGAATACAACTTTAACTTCTCTCCATATAGATGGTACGCATGCTAAGTTCGTACATGCTTTCAGAATTATCTCAAGGATAGGGATGATGATGTCTGAGGCCATTTGCAGTTCAGCTGATATTATACCTCGATCGTTTATGTCAGAGCTACCCCAAACTGTATGGTGGGCGTTAGCATCATATCCAATAATGAGGCAGACTTTTTGCCGTTCAGCATCAGCGATTAACCTCTTTAGCGTGCCGCCAGCGAGAGGGCCAAGGTGGTCGTGGCTGAGGTACGCAGACGCAATCCAGTACATACCTCTATCAGTCTGGAGTCTGACTGCGGTTACGTCTCTATAGCTGTAATCAGGGAGTAAATATACGTTAGTGTTACTTCTTACCAATATGCAGGATCTAGGGTCACCTTTATCCAAGTCGTATCCAGAAGTCCTGAGTCCATGAATTGTGGATTCGTAAATCCAGGGTTCCTGGATCAGGACGACATCTTCCCCATTGCTATTAATGCGGAGAAGAAGGGAGGCCGAAGCCTGTTTGACGGTACCTAGTTAGTAATTATTTCTATAAGAAATATAAAAAATATCTTTCTCTTTCAACAATACTCATGTTTCCAGAAAAAAAGTAAGCTTAATATGGATCAGCCAAGTAGAATGTCTTGGAAATATTTAATTGCCAACTTGTTGATCCTTACTGGATTTTCATTTTATAATAAGCTAACGTTGATATTTTTTATATTAATGTTGTTAATAAAATTAAAGGTTATAAAACCAATTTTCTCTATTATTACCTTTTCAAATGCGAATGAATCTTCTCCCTATAACATAGTTTTCTTATAAATCATCCTTACATGTGGAGCCATCAACGATGACATAGTCGTGAAGTCTTCTTTTTCTACTAAGTAATTAAAAATAGGAATCAGTGACTGGAAAAATTTATACGGAACTCATTAAATTAACATTCTATTGAGAGGAGAGTTGAATATATGAATGCGATGAATATAAGGGAAGCTTCATGAAAGGATATTATTTTATTTCAATTAGGTACACTTATTTAATAATAATTTATAAGTAAGACTGTATAATTAGTCAGCCCTCATATGTGAATACTGAGCACACACTCGTATGTTTACTTATAGTTTTTCATTTTGAAGTGAAACTACCATTACCTACCTACAGGGATTGCGTATACACGTCTTGAAAGTTTTATGATATCCGTATTCATTTTGCATCCAGATCCTTTTGAAAGGTGCTCTTGAGGAAAATCAGAGACATTCAAAATATTCATATAGCATTCTGAGAAATATAGGTATATACACTACATATAATGATGAGAAGGTATATAGGTTTTCTTTTAATAGATATGCTTCACAAAACTGAATAAATCGACTAATTGGCTTCTTTTCATTTTAAGTTTATAGAAATATGTATCTTTGAATGTAAGCCATTGAGAGAAAATAAACTTAATTTCAGAATATTGTGTCTCCTGAAAAGCAATTTTAGGAATAACGGAGATCTGCTTGGGTTCCTAAATGTATAAATCGGTTTTCCCTGAACATGCCAATGGAGCACAAATGATTATGATGAGGAGAACTGAAATTAAAGATATAAAAAAAAATACTATAGACATATCGGATGATGATAAACTTTCTTATCCCTTTTTCGTTGCAACAACGTGAGTGTGATACCGAACCAAAATAATTAATGTAAATATGGTTGGCTCCGTAAATCGTAAAACTACCATTTCTAGATTTATTAAAGTTTTATGAGATTTATAAAAAAAAAAGTATTCACAAAAAACAAAAATAAAGAAGAAAAAGTATAGCATTAACTCAAGTTATGTTTTTTTGCATCTGCAGGATTGACTTGATATTCAAAGGGTAGAAACTTTTGATCATACATGAGTGTAAAGAGGTTTTTTTTCTTCAAAATGCACTGTAGTGTCTAGTATCTCCACAGGTTGTTCCAGTCAGGCTGAATTTCTTATTAAATAAATGGTAAATGGTTGACTTCGGAGCCGCGTGAGGTTATTAAGATCCGAAGCATCAAAAAATCCTCCAATACGGTTGGATGCAGTGGTGATGAAAGAAATAACTTACGTGAAAAAACTTTCGTAGCAAACATTTTAGCCCAGGAAAAATGTACAAATAAATTGCCAATCTGCGGAAAAATTCCAAGTGAAGATTTTTGAATGCAATTATCTTTATTTGTGCCTTAGGAATACGCATGCGAAAGTCTAAAACGAAACTGGCTTGCGTTAAAAGTTATTCAAGGTTAAATGTCGAAAATACCAGTTTTCCACGTATAACTTTGAAACGGTACATGGTATTAAAAAGTAATGCATACAAAACTTGTAGATAATATGATTATCTACAAGAAATGTTAAGAAACTTTTTTTTCTCTGACTGATGGTTAAGAAGATATCGGCGTTTCAATAAACGTAAATTGACAAAAATATCCCTTTTTTGCGAATAACTCAGAAATGGTGAGTGTTATTGAAAATATTTATAGGCAAAGTTTGTACACTATGTTACCTTCTTTAAAAAAAAAAATTTAATTTTTTCTAAGAGTAATAATTTTAAAGATATAATTATTTGAAAAATTTCGTCAAAAACCTGAAATTCCAGACTTTTGCTTTTAAATCTTAAATAACGAAATTTTGATAAAATAATTTATGTTCAGCTTATAGACTATAATGTAATCTACAAAAAATATTAACACACTTTTTTCCACACGAGTGACCAGTAACAAGATATTGCTACTTCAAAAAGATTAAGTATTGAAAATAAGGATTTTTCGCTTACCACTCTTAAACGGTATATGTAAGAAATTTTATTTTAACATCGTTTGTAGGTTATTTACCCTTCTACAAGAAAATAAAAAAATTTTTTTTGTTTGCGGTTATTTAAAAGATATAAAATTTTATATAAAATGCACAAAAGTCAAAAATAATGGTATTTTGCGGTTTTCTCTTAAATGGTGAAGTTTTTGAAAAATAATTTATACTTTTTGTATAAACAATAATATTCTCTATAAGAACTCTTATGAAGACTTTTTCGATATAAGGCCCCAATAAAAAGATATTGAGACTTCAAAAAGTATCAGTTTTCGAAAATGCTGTTTTTCCGGCCCAAAATGATTCGCCCAGCGACATAAAATAATAATAGGGTTTTTTAGAGAGACATAGTTCAAACATTTTTTCATACTGAGGGGGGGTCTATCTCCCCCCAATTAACCAGGAGGAGCAATTTCCTGAAAATAGTACTAAAATTTAAAAAAAAATTAAAAACTAATGGCAACACTTAAAATAAAGTACTATATTTTTTTTTGAGATTTTCAAGTTTGTTCTTTAATTATTTTTTCAAAATAAGTTATTCCTGCCAATAGTTTTCGCAAAAAATACCTTCAAACCCAACATTAAAAAAAAAAAAACTGAAAAAATTATATAGGTACTGTTCTTTTTTCAAAATATGAAATCAGGAATTATGTTAGTTTCTATTATACACTTTTCCAGTAATTTTTAAATGAACACTGAAAACCAGATGGTTTTATACCATCTAGTTTTCGAGAAAATTGTAAACTAAGAAAACTATTTTTTTATTATATGTTTTTTTGGTAGTATATCTAGGAAATGTGCATTACCACTTCGGGAAAATTCCAAGTTAAAATTTTTAGGCGCAATTATCTTTAAATTACCATAAAGAATACTCGTGCAAAAGTCTACACACGAATCTGGTTTGCGCTAAGAGCTATTCAAGGTCAAACGCCAGCAGAATCTTCTTTTAGAGCATAACCTTTTTTTTTTTTTGGATAGTATCAAGGAAAAAATTCATTTCCACTTGAGGAAAATTCCAAGTTAATTTTTTTAAGCGCAATGATTTTTTTTCAGTTTTTCCTTTTCCAGGTCTTAAGAAGTAAATCAAGGCCCCAATAAAAAGGCAGCGTCCTATTAAAATTATTAATAGATTGATTTGACCTTGAATAACTTTTAGCGCAAGCCAGATTCGTGTGTAGACTTTTGCACGAGTATTCTTTATGGCAATTTACAGATAATTGCGTTTAAAAAATTTAGCTCAAGTGTAGACTTTTGCACGAGTATTCTTTATGGTAATTTAAAGATAATTGCGCCTAAAAATTTTAACTTGGAATTTTCCCGAAGTGGTAATGCACATTTCCTAGATATACTACCAAAAAAACATATAATAAAAAAATAGTTTTCTAAGTTTACAATTTTCTCGAAAACTAGATGGTATAAAACCATCTGGTTTTCAGTGTTCATTTAAAAATTACAGAAAAAGTGTATAATAGAAACTAACATAATTCCTGATTTCATATTTTGAAAAAAGAACAGTACCTATATAATTTTTTCAGTTTTTTTTTTTTAATGTTGGGTTTGAAGGTATTTTTTGCGAAAACTATTGGCAGGAATAACTTATTTTGAAAAAATAATTAAAGAGCAAACTTGAAAATCTCAAAAAAAATATAGTACTTTATTTTAAGTGTTGCCATTTGTTTTAATTTTTTTTTTTTAATTTTAGTACTATTTTCAGGAAATTGCTCCTCCTGGTTAATTGGGGGGAGATAGACCCCCCCCTCAGTATGAAAAAATGTTTGAACTATGTCTCTCTAAAAAACCCTATTATTATTTTATGTCGCTGGGCGAATCATTTTGGGCCGGAAAAACAGCATTTTCGAAAACTGATACTTTTTGAAGTCTCAATATCTTTTTATTGGGGCCTTATATCGAAAAAGTCTTCATAAGAGTTCTTATAGAGAATATTATTGTTTATACAAAAAGTATAAATTATTTTTCAAAAACTTCACCATTTAAGAGAAAACCGCAAAATACCATTATTTTTGACTTTTGTGCATTTTATATAAAATTTTATATCTTTTAAATAACCGCAAACAAAAAAAATTTTTTTATTTTCTTGTAGAAGGGTAAATAACCTACAAACGATGTTAAAATAAAATTTCTTACATATACCGTTTAAGAGTGGTAAGCGAAAAATCCTTATTTTCAATACTTAATCTTTTTGAAGTAGCAATATCTTGTTACTGGTCACTCGTGTGGAAAAAAGTGTGTTAATATTTTTTGTAGATTACATTATAGTCTATAAGCTGAACATAAATTATTTTATCAAAATTTCGTTATTTAAGATTTAAAATCAAAAGTCTGGAATTTCAGGTTTTTGACGAAATTTTTCAAATAATTATATCTTTAAAATTATTACTCTTAGAAAAAATTTAATTTTTTTTTAAAGAAGGTAACATAGTGTACAAACTTTGCCTATAAATGTTTTCAATAACACTCACCATTTCTGAGTTATTCGCAAAAAAGGGATATTTTCGTCAATTTACGTTTTTTGAAACAGCGATATCTTCTTAACCATCAGTCAGAGAAAAAAAAGTTTCTTAACATTTCTTGTAGATAATCATATTATCTACAAGTTTTGTATGCATTACTTTTTAATACCATGCACCGTTTCAAAGTTATACGTGGAAAACCGGTATTTTCGACATTTAACCTTGAATAACTTTTAACGCAAGCCAGTTTCATTTGTAGACTTTCGCATGCGTATTCCTTAGGCACAAATAAAGATAATTGCATTCAAAAATCTTCACTTGGAATTTTTCCGCAGCGAAAGTACATTTTTCCTGGGCTATTTGTGTGGTTTGGAATTTTCTGATCGATGCGTCAGGATCCAACGAAGGGTTCAGGGTTCGAATCCTGGTGGTACCAACTTTTTTTTATTTTTTATTTTGAAAAATAAAGTTAAAACGATATTATTAACATTAAATACTTATTCACAGCAAATATTGCATTTTTCCACTAGTACAAATGTGATTAATAACACACAAAACTAATAAATTATGTTCTTGAGATTAAAACCCTTCGAATGTTTTTAATATAATGAAATTTGTTGAACAACTTTGTCGATTGCTATCCATTTGAATCGTGTCATTGTATATCCACTAGACTGATTCAAAAAAATGAAAATGTCTTCGATTTTCAATTCCACTAGCTTTTTAGTTAGAGTTTAATGAAATAATAATCCTGGCAAAATTTCAGCCCTTTAGGTCGAGATTTAGAGGTCGCTCATCGCTACTTTCTGTTTTCCATACAAATCGTATGGAAACTTTTTTTTGATTCCTTCTTTATTTTATAACTTTAGAAACGGTTATCATACAGAAATGATCAAGGTAGAATCTGAAAGAAAATTTGATGTTCTTTAAAAAAAGTCCTTACTTCTTATCTAATTAATGTACTCATTCCAAAGTTATTCAAGGTCAGAGTGGTATTCGTGGTGAATTTAAAAGTTTTTTGGATTCCGTGTTGAAAAAATCTGCTATAGTACAAGGTGTTTTGCAAAAGTTGTAACAAAAGGCAAGTGCGTGTAAGTTGAACTCAGGCAAGAAAAAAATCGTTTAGAGTGGGGGTCTATTTCCCCCCTTTTAGGCGGGAGGGGCAATTTCCTAAAAAAATTGGTTTAAAAAAGAAAAAAATATTAAAAATCAACGGCAATACTTATAGTGTCATGCTATTACTTTTTTAAAGCCAACAATCCATTATTTAATTAACTTTTTAAAAAAAGTTGTTTTTATAAACATTTTTTGAAAAAATTAATTTCAAATTTAGATTTAAAAAATTAAAAAGTGATTTTATTTTTTAAATATCTTTTTGAAAAAATTTTTCGTTATCAAGTACAATTTTTGTTCATGGATTTCAATACCTCCCTTAATTTTTAATCAGATGCTGAAAACCGCAGGCTAAAATGTTTTGTAGTTTCTGAGAAAATTGAAAATAACAAAAACCAAGTTTCTTGTTATTTGACGCCCTGGAATTTAAATTGTTCCTTCCTACAAACACCCAATTTCTAGTAGTAGTAGGAGGTATTTTAATTTTCAATTTTCTCAGAAACTACAAGACATTTTAGCCTGCGGTTTTCAGCATCTGATTAAAAATTAAGGAAGGTATTGAAATCCATGAACAAAAATTGTACTTGATAACGAAAAATTTTTCAAAAAGATATTTAAAAAATAAAATCACTTTTTAATTTTTTAAATCTAAATTTGAAATTAATTTTTTCAAAATATGTTTATAAAAACAACTTTTTTTAAAAAGTTAATTACATAATGGATTGTTGGCTTTAAAAAAGTAATAGCATGACACTATAAGTATTGCCGTTGATTTTTAATATTTTTTTCTTTTTTAAACCAATTTTTTTAGGAAATTGCCCCTCCCGCCTAAAAGGGGGGAAATAGACCCCCACTCTAAACGATTTTTTTCTTGCCTGAGTTCAACTTACACGCACTTGCCTTTTGTTACAACTTTTGCAAAACACCTTGTATTATAGCAGATTTTTTCAACACGGAATCCAAAAAACTTTTAAATTCACCACGAATACCACTCTGACCTTGAATAACTTTGGAATGAGTACATTAATTAGATAAGAAGTAAGGACTTTTTTTAAAGAACATCAAATTTTCTTTCAGATTCTACCTTGATCATTTCTGTATGATAACCGTTTCTAAAGTTATAAAATAAAGAAGGAATCAAAAAAAAGTTTCCATACGATTTGTATGGAAAACAGAAAGTAGCGATGAGCGACCTCTAAATCTCGACCTAAAGGGCTGAAATTTTGCCAGGATTATTATTTCATTAAACTCTAACTAAAAAGCTAGTGGCATTGAAAATCGAAGACATTTTCATTTTTTTGAATCAGTCTAATATCCACTCTATAGTATTCTCATGAAACAAGATTTTGTAGGCTGAAATTTGGTCGATAGGTTCGCTGTGATCGCCTTACCGAGATCCCTTAACAAATAAAATGCACGACTGGGTCGCACGTACTTGCTCTTATATTCAAGACACAAAACACGGGTTTAAGAAAATTGTATATAAAAACATGGAAATTATGAGAGAAAAATGTAGAGAAGCATGAAATACGATATTTAAATTAGCTAAAACAGCTCTTTTGACAGTTTGAGGGGAAAAAAAGAGAATGCCATCTTAATTCTTGATTGAATATGATTGTATAGGAAACAAAAATTTAAAATCGTTGGAGCCGTTTTTAAAAAAAATAATTTTTTATATGTACAATTCTTAGAACATTTTTAAGAACAAATTTTGGTAAATATAAAGCATATATATTTATGTGTATATTAGAACAAAATTTGAACAAAAATTGTCAGCCCGTTTTTGAGATATCGAATTTTCAAAAAAAAAAATTGAAACTTTTTGTTAAAAATCCAAAAACTTTTTTTTGGAAAATTTTGATATGCAATATTATTTGATCTTATCTGAAATTTGTACACAAAAAAACTCATCTAAATCCGTTGAGCCGATAACGAGAAAACTCAAAATAAAAAAATACGTTCTATGACAGGTACTATTAATAGTTGCTAAGTGTAAAATTTTATAATTTTTGATGGTAGATATACTAATTTTAGTATATGAAAAAAGTTTTATCAAAATCGTTGGAGTCGTTTTTAAGCAAAAAAATATTTTCCTTTGCGGTTTTTGAATGTAAATTTTTTTCTTAAAATATTTTAGAGAGTACTCAAAAAGTCTTAAATATTGAGTTTCAAAAAAATGGATGACGTCGTTTCCAAAATATTTGATTTTCCAAAAAAAATTTTAAACATTTTTCAAAAATTTTGGTACACAAAACTATTTTTATTTTTTGGAAGCTTCTGTATAAGAAAAAATAATTGAAATCAGTCGTATCGTTTTGAAGAAAATCAAAAATTAAAAAAATGGTTCCTTGGGAGGTACCATTAATAACCATTTTTGAAATTGGTTTTCCACCCAAAGACAGCTTTTACTAAAATAAATTTATTGATTTTTTTTAAGAAAAGTTAACGAGCCGTTTTTGAGAAAAATACGATTATGTAAAATTGCTAAAAAAAATTGTATGGCAGGTACCGTTATTTTTGATTATAAAAAAAAAATGAAAAAAACATGTGGGCATAATCACCAAAAACCATAATCACTCTCAACCATTCCTGTGTGCATGTTGTTGGCGGGAATGGAGGGACCTACTACTTTTTGCCGAGTGCGAACGGCTAGATGAGAAGCTTTTTTCATGGCAACGACAAGATTGGAGGATTTGTCAGTTATGATTAGCTCAACAGAGCATTTTGTAGGCACTTGATGGAACAATAACATCTTAGAATATAAAGATAAAACACTTGTATTTTTGTTCCACGGTTTATAAAACTTTTTATTTTAATAATTTGGCCGACGCGTTTCGTCTGGTTAGGACATCCTCAGGGCACTGATAATACATTTTAAAAACAAACTTGTGCAAAGCTCAATGGTTAATGAGAATGCTAATTAAAAGAAGTGCAGTAATTTAATTTTTATAAAGAAAATTAAAGATTGAAAAAACAAAAATTAACGACATGAAAATTATAAATTAAACAACATTATTTGTTAAAAGAAAAATAAATAAATAATTTTAAAAGTGGACTATTGTTACATAGGTCTACTTGGCAGTTTAAAATATTAAGCGTCTTGTGTCTATTTATTTCTAAAATCTCGTACTTATCAAGTACGCGTTCGGAAGGTAAAGAGTGTAGAAGTTCTATATCGTCAATAGAACAAACATGTCCAGAGTCTTTGAGGTGCTGTGAAAGGCCTGAAGTTGGATCCAGGGCCGTAGCTACGGTAGGGCATTGTGGGGCAATGCCCTACCTTAAAATAATTATGCCCTACTTCAAAAATAAATTATTTTACTTTCTCTAATTCACAAACAAAAAAATACAATCAAAAATGGAATTTTAAGGAAATGGCCAATACCTCTGTTTTGCAATTCTCGAATTTCAAATGTTCATATCTCGATTTGCAAAATATTAAACTTTTTAAAAATATATGATGATTTTCTTGTATTTAAAAAATCTTCCGATCATAAAAGAAAAAATCTATCTTTCATTGTTCGTTTGGAAAATAGTTTCTAGACTTTTCTCTTTGTTTACCCTCATTTACCCTACTGAAATCTCGAATTTTAGAAAATCACGTTGTTTATAGATTTTAAATTAAATTTTCTTTATATAGTATTTTTTGTATATCTTTAAGGCTTACCATCTAAGCTGGGGCAGATAATTGAAAAACACCAAATTGAGAGTAATTATTGCTTGGCAGCCCTTTGCCTTGACCACTTTTCGACAGGCAACCTATGCGAAAATTGTTTTTTACCCTACAAAACTGTATACTGCTCATCTGGTATCTTTCTGAAGGTAGGTAGGATCTACGGCGGGATCCTTGACTATAATAACAAATATGTCCTAATAGTCCAGTCAATTTGTGCTCAAAATGGCTCTTTGCGAGCAAATTGCAGGTAGTTTTGAATTGTTCCCTCCCTTATGTGTTCGGGGGTGCTGAATCCAAATTCGAGGTTTGCGAACAAAATTTCGTGACGCAACATGGGAAAAAATGCAAAAACTGATGTAAAAATGCATTTCTTTGGGAGCTTGTTTTACATTTGGCTCATGAATTCATGAATTACATCAAAGCAAAGTACAGACAGTATAACACAATTAAAAAAAATATTTTCCTTCATTATTCTATGTCCTAATTTTTGATTGGTATACATTTTCTGGTTGTTATTGGTTTTGCTACATCTCTGTTTTCTTCTTTTCCCTTTTTTCTTATTTTCTTTCAATACCTACTTTTGTTTTGTATACTATATATTATTTTTTACTTTTTTCTGATACATTTTCTCACATAATGTATTCTTTTTATCTAAATTGTTATATTTTATTTATATTTTTTGAACTTTTGAATTATATACTTATGTCCTAAAGCTTTGTTGTAAAAAAATGCAAATCTTAAAACTAAGCCCTAAATAAACTAAACTAAACTAAAATGTTGTTCATACCATAGACATTAATTCGAAAAAATTACCCCGAGAAATAATAACCTCAAATGTTCATCAAAAACGCAGTTTTTTTCAATTTCTAAATTTGAATATCTCATCCACCAGAAAAGTATGTCTTGGTTCATGTTAAAACAAAAATTCAAATTGTGTCACGCAAAGTAGTGAATTAGTGTTCTCTAGAGGATTTTCGGAAACAATAAAAACACGTCAATTTTCAACTAGAAAAAAACCTAAAACAGAGATTTGTTGGAAATTTTGTATAACTTCCTTCAATTGTACTTTGATTTAATTTACAAATAAATGAAAGCCAAAAGTAAAAAACTCGCAAAAAATGCATTTTTGAATCATTTTTGTTTTTCAAGTTGCGTAACCAAATTTTTTTCACAAACCTCAGATTCAGATTCAGCACCCATTAAGGAGGGAACAAATCAAAACTAGCCCACAATTTGCATGGTAAAAATACAATATGACTAGACTATAAATAGCTCTAGGTTTTCGGTTCAAAGTGAACATAACCGAGGTAGCAGCTACTTAATGTACGTTTAGTTTTTTTGAGAAAATTGTCTTATTTTTGGTATATTTCAATATATTTAAGTATTAAGAAAAATTTTTGATTCTGCCCTACCTGTTTCCATCGCTGCCCTACCTTAAATTCGACTCTAGCTACGGCCCTGGTTGGATCCGAGAGCATGGAACCCCTTTGATGTTCAATAAAGCGCGTCTGTAAGGTCCTAGCTGTTTTACCAATATATACACCGTCGCATCCTTTGCATGATATTTTATATACACCACTTTTTTTAATATCGTCAATTTTGCGTTTAATTTTGTTATTGCATAGGGTTTTTTGAAGGGTGTGATCACTAAAAAAGGCCGTTTTATTTTAGCTACCGAAAGAAACGGTATCAACTTTTCTGATACGGTTGGGACATAAGGGATTTTTCTCCAATTTGTAACTCCTGTTTCTTTGGTTATAGGGAATGTGGACTGAATTGCATACCGGTGAGATTTCTGACGAAGAATATTAAAAACCACTTGTTTTTTGTATCCATTTTGTGTTGCAATGTGAAGGATAGTACAAAGTTCCTTGCAGTAATTCTTTTTATTAAGTGCCACTTTTAATAACCTGTCCACCATAGAGTTGAAAGCTGCAATTTTTGTGCGCCAAGTATCATCAACAAAGAGAATGCAAACTTTTCGTTCATTCAACAACGAGCTGTTCTACCAAAGACAATAAAAGATGTTAAATTGAAAATATAATAATATAATAATCTTATATTATCGAAAGCAGATAAAGGAAATTCAATATCACTACTACCGAAGGAGGTGTATATACAAAAAATGCAGAGTTGTTTATATGAAATGCAACTCGTAGAATTGACATCTGATCCAACAATAAAGTTTAATAGGCAAGTGTATGAAGGTATTAACGCATCGAGTTTGGTTTTTGATCAGAATGAGAAGTTTTCTCTTAAAAATCCTAACCCCTCCATCCCAACATTGTATGGTCTGCCTTAATTACACAAGGCTAATGTACCAGTACGTCCGGTTTCCTCTTCTTTTAACGCGCCCTCACAGAGGCTAGGCAAAAAACTTTCAAACATTTTGCCAAGTATTTTAGAATTCAAACCTAAATACTCCGTTAAAAATTCAATGAGTTTCATTGATAAAGTGAAAGATTTAGTTTTGCCTTCAAATGCTAGGTAAGCTTGTTTCTTTTGACGTTAAAAGCTTTTTCTCATCGATTCCAACCGACAAATTAAAGGTAAAAGAATCTTGTTCGTCGCGTATTCAAGATATCGAGAAGTGTAGGCAAATTGAAAGGCTTGCTGCATTATGCATTGATCAAAACTATTTTGAATTTAATGGGAAAATGTACACACAAACATCTGGCTTAGCAATGGGATCGTCGTTTTCACCTTTTGGAGCTGAGTTGTACATGGATAACTTTGAGCAAAGAATGTTTGCTTTAAAAAATACTGTTTTAAAACATATATTTCTGTGGATTCGTTATGTGGATGACATCTTCTGTATTTGGACAGGTACTCATCGGAACCTCATGACCTCATCATATTCCAAAATGAGATCTTAGATAAAATTGATGATAAAATTCAGTTCACAATTGAATATGGGCCCAATGAGCTAAACTTTTTGGATTTAACTATATCTGTTGTAGGATGTAAATTGGAATTCAACATTTTTAGAAAAGAATCCAGCACTGATATGATTATTCCAATGTCTTCGGCCCATACTTGGAGCACTTCACATTGCAACACAAAATGGATACAAAAAACAAGTGGTTTTTAATATTCTTCGTCAGAAATCTCACCGGTATGCAATTCAGTCCACATTCCCTATAACCAAAGAAACAGGAGATACAAATTGGCGAAAAATCCCTTATGTCCCAACCGTATCAGAAAAGTTGATACCGTTTCTTTCGGTAGCTAAAATAAAACCGGCCTTTTTTAGTGATCACACCCTTCAAAAAACCCTATGCAATAACAAAATTAAACGCAAAATTGCCGATATTAAAAAAGTGGCGTATATAAAATATCATGCAAAGGATGCGACGGTGTATATATTGGTAAAACAGCTAGGACCTTACAGACGCGCTTTATTGAACATCAAAGGGGTTCCATGCTCTCGGATCCAACTTCAGGCTTTTCACAGCACCTCAAAGACTCTGGACATGTTTGTTCTATTGACGATATAGAACTTCTACACTCTTTACCTTCCGGACGCGTACTTGATAAGTACGAGATTTTAGAAATAAATAGACACAAGACGCTTAATATTTTAAACTGCCAAGTAGACCTATGTAACAATAGTCCACTTTTAAAATAATTTATTTATTTTTCTTTTAACAAATAATGTTGTTTAATTTATAATTTTCATGTCGTTAATTTTTGTTTTTTCAATCTTTAATTTTCTTTATAAAAATTAAATTACTACACTTCTTTTAATATTATCATTCTCATTAACCATTGAACTTTGCACAAGTTTGTTTTTAAAATGTATAATCAGTGCCCTGAGGATGTCATAACCAGACGAAACGCGTCGGTCAAATTATTAAAATAAAAAGTTTTATAAACCGTGGAACAAAAATACAAGTGTTTTATCTTTGTCAGTTAGTCGCAAGAGGCAGTAGGTACCACGAAAAAAAAAACTTTTTTTTTTAAGGTGGCAGCGGCTGGGAATCGAACCTAAACCTACGGGCTGATAGTCGCTGAAAATAGATTAAAGGCAAATTTTTTGAGTTTCAATTACGTAAACAAGCAAGAGAACAATCACACCATCCCTCAAACCCTTGGGATAGCTTTCACTTCCCCAAATAATTTGTATCAACGGATGTAAAATACTAACTACTGTTACGGGATCAGCGTCCAGGAACTCGGTGGTATTCCGTCAAGTCTAGCTGCCTTGTTGTTTTTGAGGAGATTTATTGATGCTTAAATATACGATACAGAAGGGGGTTCGCTGTTAATACTCCTATGGGACCTACGCATCTCGTTAAGGTGGGGCTCTTCAGAACTCTGCTTAACGGAGTTCTCATTAAGTAGGGCACAAAAATTGTCCTTCCGTCTGCGTAGCTGATCCTCAATTGATACGAAAAGTGTGCCATTCACATCCATTACGGGATGATTGGTATTGCTTTTTTTCCCAATAGGTAACATCTTTGCATATTTGGTACAATTGACGGAGTTTAAAATTCATTTTTTTCAAAAATCATGCATAGATTTCACTTGATTTAAAAACTGGCTAGTAGAACAGAGTATTGGCTTTAAATAAAGGTATAATACTTTGTAATAAGTATTACCGTTATTTTTTATATTTTTTTACATTTTTGGTACTGCTTTTTTGAAACTGCCCCTCCCGCCCAAACGGGGTGAGATAGACCCCCCCTCCCATAGAAAAAAATTCTTGTATTAAATTGTTCTACAAAAAACCGTTATAATTTCTTGGCGCCTGAGTTATCGTATACTCTCCCCAAATAAAGTTAATTAATTTTAACTTTAATTTTAAGTTTATTTTTCAAATAGATTAATTATAGGTTAAGATTCGTATTCACAACTATTTTATTTATTCAATGCTTTATCGTTCTTTTATTAATTTTCAATATCTGTACTTTACATCAAGTTCTTACAATGATATCTCTTTTTGTTCTGTCTTGCCTCTGTCTTACTATTTTCTGTATATCTGTCTATTGCTCTCAGTTCGTCTGTCTATTGGTCTGTTAGTGTTGCCATAGGCAATGTTGGAAGCTTGTATGTAATACTAAGTGGTATTTTACTACATGTCCACTTGGTTACAGTTTTTGGATCCAGCCTCCATAAAAACACCTTTCACTTCACCCCACACCATTTAAAGCATTAGTATTGAATTTTGGACTCCTTTCTGCATCCTGTACTTGCCATTGTACGGCAGCGGTGCATAGTTTGAGACATCAGCACCAAATGGTCATCGCTTCCCACATCGGCATTTCTTATGCTTCGAACATCACACATTGACTTCCTCCATCGCTGCTGAATCACGATATGGTCAGTTCGGTTTTTAGTTTGACAGTCCGGACGCACCCTAGGTTATTTTGTGGCCCGTCTTATGCTTAAATTAATCGAGCTAAAAGTACCCGAGTAGTGTCGGATTGGAAATCCTATAAGGAAACCCTTAAATTATATAAGAAAGCTTTGAGGAAGTCTAAGAGATCCTCCTGGAGAATTTTCTGTGGAAAAATAGAAAAAACTTCAGAGGCATCCAGGCTTAGAAAAATCCTCTCTTCAAATCCAGTGATGCCTAGCTGTTTGAAAAATGCTGATGGCTCATGGACCAACTCTTGCGAAGAATCGCTAAACCTGCTACTAGATACTCATTTCCCTGGAAGCTCCAAAAATAGTAATAGCTTCGACCATAAAAGGTCAGATAATGAGCCAAGATATCCACAAGGTCTGGTTACTAGGGACAAGCTGCAATGGGCGCTCAACAGCTTCAAACCATACAAGTCTGCAGGACCCGACGGCATAGTACCACAGCTGAACTCAAAATGAATTCTGATTTAATTCTGCCAATTCTGGAGACCATTCTAACTAGTTGTTTAAACCTGGTCCACATTCCCCTGTTATGGAGAGAAGTTAAGGTTGTGTTTATACCCAAAGCTGGCAAATGCTCCCAAGTAAACCCGAAAGATCTCAGACCTATTAGTCTATTATCATTCCTTCTTAAAATCTTTGAAAGATTGATCGATATCCACCTGCGAACAAGCATAGACACGCGACTTTTGTCTACTGCTCAACACGCTTATTGCAAAGGGAAATCGGTTGAAACTGCGTTACATACTCTAGTTCGAACTATAGAATATTCCTTCCATCATAAAGAGTACCACATGGTCGTTTTCTTGGATATAGAGGGCGCTTTTAACAATGTCGACACATATGCGATCGCATCTGCTCTGACATCCCTGAAGGTAGATGGTACGCTTGGTGAATTGATTAATCAAATGCTGACTAGCAGGGTTATCAATTCAAAACTGGGCAGCTTTTCCGCTAGAAGGTCTGTCAGTAGAGGTACGCCGCAAGGTGGTGTCCTATCTCCCCTTCTCTGGAACTTGGTAGTAAATGAGCTGCTGACATGCCTGGAAGCGGAGAGTTACAGAGTGATTGCATATGTGGACGATGTTGCTATTGCCGTATCAGGAAAGCATCCTACTGTCTTAAAAGAACTCTTACAAAATGCTTTAAATAAGCTTACCAACTGGGCTGACCGGTGTGGTCTGGGTGTCAACCCTCATAAAACAGAACTTGTTCTATTCTCAAGGAAATATAAAATCCCTCATATTGATCCTCCTTCTATCAAAGGTACTCCACTAACATTCACTGATCAAGCAAAATATTTGGGTTTTATTTTGGACAAAAAGTTAAGCTGGAAACCTAATATACAAGAAAGAGTCAAAAAAGCCACAGTGGCACTTTTCTCATGCAAAAAAGCCTTTGGGAACAAATGGGGCCTTCATCAACCTCGAATCACTCACTGGCTATATACTTCGGTGATTAGACCGATCCTCACCATCATCTGACACCCCTCTATATTTTCAACAAACAAGTGGCTGCAAATACAGCCATTCGCCTTAACGCTTTCTCACAATGGACCAACAACAACTTTGGCCATTCCATCATTCTGAATTCATTCGGATCAATCCCAAGTCGCACTGATTACACCATCCCAAAACTTCAGTTTGGCAAAAACTTTCAAGTCAGCATTCCTTCTAGAGTTCTCTGGGAGGATACGGCTCTCTTGGAAGATGAATCAATCTATATTTACACCGACGGATCGAAAACTGATGATGGGGTGGGTGGTAGTGTGTACTCAGAAAGACTAAAATTAAGTCTTTCCTTCCGTCTTCCTAATCATTGTAGCGTGTTCCAGGCGGAACTTATGGCGATCAAAGAAGCCTTATCTTGGCTGAAAGAAAACGTGTTATCAACTACAGATATCCGCATCTTCTCGGATAGTCAAGCAGCTATCAAATCTCTGGAATCGGTCTCTACTAACTCTTTAACAGCCCTTAATTGTCGTTCATCTCTGCTGGAGATGGCGCAGCAGTTTAACATTCACCTGTGTTGGGTGCCGGGGCATAGAGACATTCCAGGTAATTGTAAGGCCAACGAACTCGCCAAATATGGAACAACTCTACCTCTTCTACCTAGTAAGGCAGATATTGGTATTCCCATAGCTACATGTAAACTTATGCTGAAGAAAGATGCTTTAGAGAGAACAAACCTTAGGTGGAATAATATCACCACTTGCTTGGCAACAAAACAAATCTGGCCAGTAATGGATTTTAAGCGATCTTAATGTTTGATATCCCTAAGCAGATCGCACATTAGTTTCATGATAGGTGTCCTAACCGGACACTGTCTTATAAGCAAGCACGCAACGCGTTTTGGCGTATTTTCTAACGATTTTTGCAGAAGCTGTATGGACGAGGAAGAGGTAGAATGGATTCCTCATCTTCTATGCACTTGTCCTGCTCTATCTCATAGGCGAAGACTCCATCTTGGAGATTTCTACTTCAATGATCCTAGTGCTTTAGTAAATGTTGACATAGATAGCCTGTTACGCTTCATAAAAAGCTCCAAATGGTTCACCGAGTAGGAAAAAAGGCTTCCCAGATTCTTGTGGTATCACAATGGGCCAACTTATGGTCTAAGTGTGTCAGTTTTCATGACTGACAGCCACTTCAACCTAACCTAACCTATGCTTAAATACAGTCCCCACCTAGAACAAGACGATTCGCATTACAAAAGTCGACAAGCAAATCGCCATTTTCGTTCCGTTACCCCAAACCATTTTTTCCCATCACGCTAGACCGTAATAATCTGATCCGACTTGTGATTTCTCCCATGACGACTATGATATCTGTTCTCAGAATACTCTTGTAAACCGAGCCAAGATTGATGAGCTTAGAATGTGGCTTTGTCTCTTTCAGTTGCTTCATTTATGGGGGCGTAGCATTGAATAATTGTTATGATACGTATTTTTGAACGAAACATTGCTGTCATTAATCTTGCAGAAATGTGCTCCCACGAAATAAGACTACGCCCTTCGTTCAACATAATTCCAACACCATGCAGTCTTTCATCTTCCCCGGAATACAGCATTCCCATTTGTCCAGTGTCAGATCTGTATTCAGATCTTTCTCTCCACTTAATTCAACCTGCTCGTATCTACCTCCACTGTACAAGGATCGAACGTTCCATGCTCCGATTTTCTTGAAAGACTTCTTCTATTTGCCAACGATTCATTTATTATTATGGTGTCTTGATTGACGCTCGTACATGAAAGATGCCGCACCTCCAAATCCGATGTGCGGTATACTGCAATTGTCTTACTACTGCATACTTAAAGTGGTTTTAGGACAAACACCTACAAGTCATCGAACAAAAAGTGGTCTGTAGGACAAAAGCGCACTCTCTATCTCAGTAAATAAAAGAGATAAGACAATTTGAATCGCACCAATGGAAAGCATGGACAAAAATATACGATGGCATATATAACTCATTTTCAGACAAAATGGTCTGTAAGACAAACAAGAATTCACATGACGAGTCGTCACTTCAAAAAACCCCATACAATGAAGTCTATCGGGCGGTCTTGACAGCCAGTGTAAATTGCCAAGATGCCAAGATGAAAGCTTAGGTGAGCCGAGATTCAGGATGGCTAGAGTGTACGTAACACTTGTAAGGTGGTCAACAGCTAACAGTTGATATATAACTGTCTGCACTTTGTAAGAAAATATCTTCAAGTCGTTCTCCAATATTTTCTGTAGGGAAAAAGATAAAGAAGGTCGATACTCTGAGACATCTTCAGTCACAGCTTCAATATACTCAAACCAGGCTAAGTTCGTAGTATTTGCCCAGTGTTGGAAAACCTGGAAATCTGCGCTGAAATTCACGCTGAGCCATCGCCACCAATACCACTGAGAAATAATTCCTCAAAATAATCGCAACAATAATTCCGTATTTACTAGGAGCATAGCGATTCATGTGTTGTTTCTATTTTTCATCAGTTAAGTTCACAAATGACAAAATAGAATTGACATTTATGTAACCATTTGCAAAAGCTCTAGCATCTTCCGATAGGTTGATGAATTTTGATCCTCCTTGCAGGTATCTGCCTTCATATGCTGATTTGTGTACCTACACGGTATATGCATATCTACAAATATACTTAAGTTAATAGTACCCTAACGAAATAACCTGTAGTATGTGAAACATTGACTTCAAGGACTATAAAACCTTAAAGTAGGTATAAAGGACGGTCCACACTATGCCGATCAACAGTGTTGGTTAACATTGTCGATCAACATGCAAATCAGTTATTAAAAAAAAACAAATATTATACCATCTTGTATTCAACCACCAAAACTGTATGGCCTGCCGAAAGTACACAAAGAAAATGTCCCCTTGAGACCAATTGTCAGCCAAATTGATTCCCCTACTTACCTTGTTGCCAAAGAATTAGCTATGCAACTGAAACCGTTGGTCATTGATTGCTCTTCTTCTGTAAGAAACTCCCAGCACTTTATATCGATAATAAAAGATGTGCATGTAAATGAAAATGAAATAATGGTTAGTTTCGATGTAACATCATTGTTCACGAATGTTCCAGTATTAGAATGCCTAGATGTTATAAAAACAAAGTTATCTTCTTCCGATGATGACTCAAAATTAGTAGAACTTCTTCATTTGTGCCTCACATCCGGATATTTTCTTTACAATGAGAAATTTTATTTACAAAATGACGGAGTTGCAATGGGTTCCCCACTTGCTCCAGTTATTGCAGATATTTGGATGAAACACTTTGAGGAAAAGGCAATAGAGACATCTCCAATAAAGCCAATTATTTGGAAAAGATATGTTGACGACACATTTTGTATTCTCAACAAAAATGATGTTGACACATTTCTCAACCACTTAAACTCCGTGCATCCAAAGATAAAATTTACAATGGAAGTTGAAGAAGATAACACGTTGGCATTTTTAGATGTAAAAATCATTAAAAAACAAGATGGAACCCTAGGACACACGGTATATAGGAAGCCCACCCACACCGACAGATATCTGCATGCCGCTTCTCATCACCACCCGTCAAATTTCACTTCCGTGGTGTCAGCTCTTATTAATAGAGCAAACGCGATCTGTGACAATGATCATCGAGAAGAAGAGTTAAGACATGTTGACGCAGCTCTTTTGAAAAATGGTTACAGTTCCAAACAACGTTCTTGGAAACCAAAGGAAAGAATAGCTTCAGAAAACACAACGCAACAAAATGAAAAAAGAGCATTTCTTCCGTATAGAAAAGGCGTTTCTGAAGCCATTGGAAGAATTTTATTGAAGCATGGCATTAAATCAATATTCAAGCCACCAGAAAAAATCCGCCAGCTTCTAAGATCTCCAAAAGATAAAATTCTTCTACAAAATCCAGGAGTTTATTCTGTACCGTGTAGTTGTGGCTCATTTTATATAGGTGAGACAAAACGAGCAATTTCCACAAGACTAATGGAGCATATAAGAGCTATTCAAAAGAATGAAGTAACCAAATCGGCAATTTGTGAGCATTTAGCTTATAATGAGGATCACTTTATACGCTTCGATCTAGCAAAATCAATTGCCACGGAAAGTTTTTATGTCCCAAGATTGGTACGAGAGGCAATCGAAATAAAAATGCACTCAAACTTCAATCGAGATCAAAGTTTTAATCTTTCTCCGGCATGGGATCCTCTGATAAACAAATTAAAGCTTAATAAAAACAACAAACACAAAAATCAAAACAACCTGCCAGCTGATGCTATTAGTTTTGCCTGCTCTCAAGAATACATAAATTCACAACAACAACAATCTATGCAGTTGCAACAACATATTCCATCTCAACTGCAAGCACAAACGCACCGGTACAATCTACGAACAAGAACAGAACAATGAGAGTAAAAACAACAACCACCCACAAGCCATCAGTCAACCCGTGACCACGACTAGTGAAATCTGATCGAAACGTCGGGAAAATAATCAAAAATAGTTTTGATTTCATCTAATTATCGCGGTAAGTCCGTTAAGTGTCGTTTTATTTACAACATTTGTGTGGTTTGGAATTTTCTGATCGATGCATCAGTACGCAACCTAAGGGTTCAGGGTTCGAATCCTGGTGATTCCCAACTTTTTTTTATTTTTTCTTGTGAACAATTAATTTAAAACCATATTAAGAACATTAAATACTTATTCACAAAAAATGTTGCATTTTTCTTCTAGTAAAAATGTGATTAATAACGCCAAAATCAATAAATTATGTTCATGAAATTAAAATGTTTTTAATAAAATTAAATTTTTTGAACAACTTTGTCGATTGCTATCCATTTGAATCGGGTTACGTTCGGGTCAACAAATGTTGAATGGCTTTGTCGATCAACACGCCTAAACTTACTCAACACAGTTGATCAACGATGTTGATCTACACGATTCTACATAATGTGGACGCGCCTTAATAGTTCCACTTTTAAATCAAACACACGACAACCTTATTTTTATATGATGACAAGTTTATCGCTATATATTTTATTATTCGGAAGAGAAAATTAACCCATGCAAATTTACGCTATAAAGTGTGTTAATTAAGATAAGAATTATTTTGTTTAGATTTACTTTCTATATCCTAAATCCTTACCTCTGTTTTTCTACTCTTAGAAGGTGTCCCTTTAGATTTATACGAGATTATTCAATGTTAATGCTACATACACAACACACACACACAGTGACTTTTATTAAACGATTTGTCGGAGGCTAATTAAGAAAAGTTATTAATGTTGATTAAAATTTAGCAACATAGATGCTACGCCTTTTCAAACAAAAATTTATTAAGGTTTTCCTAACACCAAAGGGAAAACGGCGTTATTAGTTTAAAACCCTTAATGTAATGATGATTTGTCGGGACAAAAACATAGACTTATTAAGTGTGATTAGTTTGATTAAAAATAATCATATTAATTTTTTTTTAATAAAACAGGTTTAGTTACGTTACATGTTTCTTATCCATAAATGGGTTATCCTCGTATAGCAGTTTTCTCATAAATGCATCATTCATCAAACTGAGAAATTTTCTATTTTATTTTGTTTTGGTGGTTATTAATATATCAGCTTTAAAACCTCCATGTTTAATATCATTATTGTAAAATGAAATAATGTGATACCTCCTCCAAAATATTTTGTGTCCTTCTTAACTCATATACAAAAAAAAAAAAATCTAAAATGCAGACTTCAAAAATTCCAACTATGTTTTAGTGAACAAATCTTCAAATAGTCCTTATTTTTGGGAATTGTACCAAAACATTCACTCGTCTGAGTATTTTCCTCAAGACTTTTAATAAAATACGGCATACAACCAAACGTCATACAGTGGGACAAATTATCGGTATAACAGGAATGCAATCACTTGTCAGCAATAAGATCGTAAAATGCATCATTGACCATATTTTTGAACCTATTTTTCTAAAGAAAAGTTTTGTTATAAATTCAAATATCTGTGTCAAATCGTTTTTGATTGGATTTTCAAAAGACTCCGACTCCGGAAACATTTCACGAAAGAGTCAGTTTGAGGCTTTTGAAGTACTTACTTACTTACTTACTTGCTAAGGTCCGGGGTGGACCAGGGCCTCAGCCAACAAGCTTCTTCCTAGCTAGCTGTCTCCAGTATCGCACGCCAAGTTGGTTGAGGTCCTCTTCCACTTGCGTGCGCCAACTTTTACTTTTCGGGCTGGAGCATTGGTGTCCATTCGCTCTAGGTGACCCAGCCATCTTAGTCGTTGGCTTTTCACTTTTGTGGCTAGGTCGGTGTCGCTGCACAGCCCATACAGTTCGTGGTTGTATCTTCTTCTCCATTCCCCATCTATGCAGAAGGAACCAAAAATCACCCGGAGAATTTTCCTCTCGATTTTCCTAACGCGTTCTCATCCACCGTTAGCAGTGTCCATGCCTCTGCACCATACATCAGGAACGGGATGATAAGCGTCTTATACAGGGACAGTTTAGTTGCTCGAGAGAGGGCTTTGCTTCTCAGTTGCCTTCTTAGCCCGAAGAAACAGCGATTGGCAAGAGTAATTCTTCGTTTGATCTCAGCACTTATTTCGTTCGCTGAGTTTATAGCGGATCCTAGGTAGACAAGGTCTCTGACCACCTCAAAATTATAGCTGTCTATAGTGACGTACTGTCCGAAATGCCGATATTGGGTTTCCTTTCTTATAAACAGCATATATTTCATTTTGCTTTCATTCACCGTTAACCCCATCTTTTTGGCTTCTTTCTCAATTCTCACGAAAGCACCACTGACATCTCGCTTTGTTCGTCCGATTATGTCAATTTCGTCAGCGTAAGCGAGTTAATGTTCAAGAACGATGTTGAAGAAGTCGCATGGCAGCGCGTTGCCTTGTTTAAGGCCTTTTTTGACATCAAAGGTGTCGGTGAGGTCATACGCAAGGATCTGGCGATTTCTTGCGACTGTAGTCGCCGGACGTCAAACTTTCTCACAGAATTTCCCTACTTGGTCTGGATATCCGTAGCATTTTCTTGGCTGCAACGAGATAGTGGTCCGAGTCAACTTTGGCTCCTCAGAACGTTCGGACATCCTTGATACTGGAGGAGTGCCTTGCATCGATCGCAATGTGGTCAATCTGGTTTGCGGTTGGTTAAGCAGGAATTTGTCATGTCCCCTTATGTATATCAAAATGCGGGAACTGCGTACTAGCTACCACAAAGTTTCGGTCCGCACCAAAGTCGAAAAGCGTGAGTCTGTTATCGGAGTAGGCGTCGTGCTTCTTCTTCCGATTGTGCCACCAAAGACGTTTACTTTTCCTAGCTTTGCATTAAAATCACCCAAGACAATAGTTTTAATGTCATAGCTAGGGCATTGCTCATATGTCTTGCCCAGGAGCTCGTAGAACTCATCCTTGGTGTCGTCATCTTTGTCCTCTGTGGGAGCATGCGTGCATATCGACTGATGTTGGCAACCTTAGCCTTGATGCGAATTGTCGTGAGGCGTTCGTTCACATAGTTGAAACTCAAGACTTTTTGCCTAAGTCTGACTCTAACAACAAATTCACATCCAAAAAGACGCTGCCCTTGTGATCGTTAACAGTCACCGTAGTAGATATCGCAGTCTTTCAGTCTTCTGCCCGGCCCATCCCTTCGCAGTTCTTGGATGGTGGTGATATCTGCTTTGTAGCAGTCTAAGGATTCCGGTAAATGTTTGGCTGCAAGTGGTATATAGAAAGATAGAACATTGCAGATCCGAAGTTCGTTGTCCTTATTTCGTTTGCTAGGTTCGTCAACAGTAAATCCGTCCGTATCCAAGGCTTGTTGTTGCTTCGCGGCTAAATAGCTTTACGTATGGCCGGATAGTCACCCTGACGGCACGACCCCTAACTTGGAGGAGCAGACCCAAAGGCGCGGAGCCGAATTAACTACTCCTTATAGGCCTGAGCTCCGAATATGTCATAGTAGCCCGTATAAGGTATTCACTAAGTATTTCAACCTAACTGGAACTGAATAAAATAACAGCCATCACAAATAACCCCGTTCTTGAATCTTGGCAATACTATTCTTCAACAGATATTTTGGTAATATTGATTGTCTTTTTGTCTTTTTGATGATGAATTTATCCCACTGTACCTGCGGCAGTATGAAGAACATAGCTTAATGCAGCTTACGAGAAAGGAATTTTTATGTCATAAATAATTAAGGTTAAAGTCTTTATCTTCTTCATAGCGACGACCGACTAACAAACGGTAAATAGCTATGTACGTACATATGTAAATGCAGATTTCGAATAGTACAACAAGTCTTTCATATTTGAATCTTATTTGGATTCTTTTTTCAGAAAAAGAAAAGGAGCAACGACCGACAATGGCGACCACGACAGATGTTTTCGTTTTTTTTTTTAACATATTTTGTATCTAAATATTCATCTTAGACATAAATTAATGTCTAGGGAAAATGTTCTTATTCTTCGAAGGATAACGTATAAACAACTCTGAAGTCCTTCGTCTGCTTCGACTACGCTGTATTTTGTTATCGTTAATTCAAATTTTATATTATCAAGAATTTAATTGCCGTAAGCGTTTAATCGAATTAAGTTTATAATTAACCCATAATGGTGAATATAAATCAAATTAAAACCCCTGCGACTTGATTTAAAATAAATCGATACTCACTCGAGACTCGATCCAATATAATATGGTTTATGCGTGGTTGTGCCTCAAGGGAATAGGTATGAAGGTCCGGTTGAGGATTATTATAGCTCTGGAATTAATTGTTTCTGCTGTCACTCTTGGCGATGTGCAGAAGATTTATTGTTGGTTTCTGTTTGGTTATAATAACTCATATTTTGGTGTTTTTACTATAACAAATGGGTTATTTGGGATTTTTGATAATCTCTTTGAATTCATGATGTGAAATTTGAATGGACTACTTATGGGCCTTATTATGACATCACATAAGTAAAATAAACTTTAATCGATCTTCAAGGCACTCTGAACAAAATGTTGATGAAAAAAATTCAAGCTTTTTTTCACCATAGGTACATAAATAGGGCAGGGCCAGCAAACACAAGACAAATAAATATTTGAAAATGGGAGAATGGGTGTTGTGGCATTGTTGTGCCAATTGAGCCGTCTGTTTTGAAAGTGGTCTAAGTCCACTTATTTCTATGTTCGAGATATTTAAGGGTTTGCGTTTGACTTAATTCACATCAAATATGGGAAAGAGCTCAAATAAAAGTGAAGTATTTTTTTGCATCTAAATATATTTAATTTACTTAGGTACCCAATAAGAAAAAAATACTGTTGCACAAAAACCATTTTTTTGCAGTTGTTAATAGACTTAAACCATTTTAGAAATAAATTAAATCGTCCTTTGATTTATTCAAATTGTATCAAGTCCTCCACAAAATTAAAAAAAAACTTAAAAAAACTAAAAAACCAAAGAGTTGAGTGTTAAAGATAATAAGAAGAAATTGTATATACTATAGAAATATATTTATACACACTGTCGGACAAAATTAGAGGAACGCAGGCCGTTGATATTTGTAACGCTTTTGCGAATAATTTTCGAAATTCTTTTATTGACAAGCCTTTAGATGTTGACGAACATTATTTTAGAAATTTACATACATATGCCCAAATTAGCTGTAATAATATCCCAGTACCCCCGAGTACTGTTTTAGACCTTCTCTCATCATTAAATGATAATTACTCATCTGGCCCAGATGGAATTCCGCCTATAGTATTGAAAAAGTGTAAACATATACTAGTTCAACCCCTTCAATTTTTGTTTGAATTTTCTTTAAGGACAGGCAGTTTTCCCTATTTATGGAAGAAATCGTTTCTTACACCAATCTTTAAAAAGGGCGAAAAAACTGACATCCAAAATTATAGGCCAATAGCAAAGATCTCTTGCATTCCAAAACTATTCAAACAAGTTGTTTGCGACAGCTTAGCATTTCATACTAAAAATATAATATGTGATCAACAGCATGGTTTTGTGGGAAAAAAATCAACGGTTACAAATCTTCTTACGTTTTTGCATACATGTTCGCTTGCATTAGAAAACGGGAATGAAGTTGATTGTATATACACTGATTTTTCTAAAGCATTCGACCAGCTTAGTCACAACATTATTATATTCAAACTCAAAGCTTTTGGTTTTCCGATTTTTTTTATAGCATGGATAAAATCATACCTTGAGAATAGATCTTACCAAGTAAAATTTAGAAACATCCTTTCAAACTCATTCAATGCTCACTCGGGTGTCCCCCAAGGAAGCCATCTGGGCCCGTTACTTTTCATTCTTGCTATAAATGATGTTGCTTCATGTATACACTTTAGCGATATTCTTATTTATGCTGATGATATGAAAATTTTTAAAACAATACATTCTAGTCCTGACCACATTCTCTTGCAGGCTGATCTTGACAATTTTAATGTTTGGTGTGGGAAGAACGGTCTTTCTCTTAATCCAGTTAAATGTCAAACTATAACTTTCTCTAAAAAACGAGTAGTGAGTGCTTTTGATTATTCCATTTCACAACACACACTCTGTCGTGTTTTTAGTTTCAAAGATCTGGGTGTTCACTTTAGTTCTGATCTATGTTTCATAGAACATATTAATTATATTGTAAATAAGGCAAGTTCCATGCTTGGATTTATAAAACGCTGGGCAAAAGAATTTAACGATCCGTATGTTACCCTTTCCTTATACAATTGTTATGTACGACCCCATCTTGAGTACGCCTCTCAAGTATGGGCACCCTTCTACGAAATTCATAAAAGTCGTATTGAAGCAATACAACATAGATTCATTCGTTTTGCCTTGAAAGGTCTACCCTGGGCTGATCCGTATAACCTTCCACCCTATGAACACAGAATTCAGCTTCTGCAACTTCAAACTTTATCTCAAAGGCGTGTCAATAATGATTTGGTATTTTTTCATCAACTTATCAATGGTGAAACTGATGCGCCTGACTTGCTAGCCCATGTAGGAATTAATTACCGAGGAGGATCCCACCACCTGCGAAGATTTGAACTTTTTCACGTTCCTTTTCACAGAACAAACTATGGCACACACGAGCCACTCAATCGCATGTGCAAACTTTTTAACTTGAACGCCTCATCTGTTGATTTTAACATGAGTAAAATAGGATTAAAAACATTATTTCGAACCAGTGCTCCACTCTCGTTAATGTATTAATTGTTTTAACTTTGTATGTTTAGTTTAAATGTTTTTTTTATATTATATCTAATTTTGTATTTGTTCTAATTTTGTAGTTATACATGTGCTTGTGTTAGTTTGCTTAATTTTACTAACCACTAACACATGCACTCATGATGAGCCTCTGATTGTAGAATGCAGCTTGCTCTAAGCTCACTACAACAAAGAATCTGAAGTGTAAAAAAAAAAAGTGAAAAGGTTGGTTTATTTTCATTTCATCTTTATTTCTTAAATGAAGATTTATGTCTTGATGAACTAAGAAACGTTTGAAATGGTTACAATTATTTTATTTTCCTCAAAAAAAAAAAAATCTAAAAGAGGGGTATTTTGCTGAGAAAATGGATTTTAAAAATTTCAAGTATTGCCTTAAGGCTCAGTAGAAATGAGGATGGTTTAGTACTTGGTATTCCCTCTCTTCTTGCTCTAAGGACCAACAAGTAAATTTCTTTGGTTTACTTTTAACAACATTGTCGATGCTTTCCGGGGTCATTTGGTCTCATGCTTCAAGCAATGCAATTTTCAGCTCCCCCAAAGTTCATGGACTTGGAGCCTTCTTGTTCAATTGTCTACCAAGCATGTCCTAGACATGTTCAATGGAATCTAGATCAGGAGAACATGCTGGGCCAGTCTGGGGTGTTCAGGTGGGCCTTTTGAAGATACTTCGAAACTCTGTTCGCAGTTTGCAGACGAGAGTTTTCTTGCATTTAGATTAAATTTTCGCTGACTCTTGGGGCAAATGGCAAAACAATATTTTTGTATTTGCAATATGGTACGCCTGAACAGCTGTCACGACCAGTGATGGGACTTGGAAAAACTGAAGTGGTGGTAGATAGCCCAAAAAAAAGTGATAGAAAGGTGGTAGAAAAAAAATGTTTTAATGGTAAATATATCATTTATCTATAAAAATTAAATCAAAAAACAAAATCAGTCCATTCAAATTAAAAATTATTATTACTATTTTTTAAAGCATCCGTCTTTGAATTTGTATTCAGAAGCATATTTAACCAACAACTCTGGGGGATCAAAATGTTCCCCGTTGCCCAAAAGTTCTTACCCAGCCGCAGCTAAAATGTTGTGAACAGTTGTTGTGTTTAATTTATTTCTTTTATCATTTTTTTATATTTTTGAGCTATGAAAATTTACGTTCAGCTGATGCGCTATGTGTGGTAAATAATAAAGTTGTAACATGTATGATGACAGGTTTTCAAACATTAAATTTCCCATACCGTCTTTCAAATTTTTAATAAAAATCCACTGTGGTACAATCTCATCAGTTTTGAAACTTTCTATTATTTTAAATTCGCCGATGAGTTTTCTCCACTCAACATTGAGCGTTTCAATGCTTGTAGAATTTGGCGGAAAATAGTTTATTTATTTATAATATTTTATTAATTTATAATCCCCGATTAAGAAAAGCCAATACAATTGGGCTAAAAGTGACAAAGAGAAAGCGGCGGCGGTGTTCGCCGATTACCTGGAAGAAACATTTAAACCTTCTGATGGGCAAGCATAAGCACTCAATGGAAATATTAATATGAGTTTTAGCTCAAGTGAGAACTACAGAACCAGAAATGCTACGCTCGCTGAATTGAACAGAGAAATAAAGAAGCTAAAGTCTAATAAAGCTCCGGGGTATGACTTAATAAAAGCGGAAATATTAAAAATGCTTCCTCATAAAGGATTAATTAACCTCCTTTATATACTAAATGCCGCTCTTAGGCTAGAATATGTTCCAAGCCAATGGAAAGTTGCGGAAGTCATAATGGTTTTGAAACCTGGCAAACCGTCTCATGAAAAAAATTCTTACAGACCGATTTCGCTTCTTCTAATAATATCGAAAGTTTTTGAAAGAATACTACTCCTGCGCCTGCAGCCTATAATAGAAGAGAAACGATTAATACCTGAACATCAGTTCGGATTTAGAAGCAAGCATTCAACAATTGATCATGTGCATTGAATAACTGACGTAATTGAGAGAGCTCTTGAAGAAAAGAAAATTTGTTCGACGGTCTTTTTGGATGTGTCGCAAGCGTTTGACAAGGTGTGGCACGAAGGCCTCAAATTGAAATTACGACAAGTTCTGCCTGAAGGACTTTATAAAATTCTTAACGAATATCTAGAAAACAGACTTTTTCGTGTAAGACACGGAAATGAATATTCTAATTTCAAAGAAATAGTGGCTGGGGTACCACAAGGTAGTGTTTTATTTCCAGTTCTGTATACCTTCTATTCACACGTGATATACCTCAAACAGAAGACACTATCGTAGCAACGTTTGCTGATGATACTGCAATACTAGCAGTAGGCAAAACGATTAACGAAGCTACGATTAAATTACAAAATGCTCTTAATAATGTTAATGAGTGGACAAAAACATGGCGAATAGCGCTCAATGAACAAAAGTCAGTCCACGTGGACTTTACGTATAAAAAAATAAATAGATTGCCCGTCTTTCTAAATACCGGTCGTGTTCCATTTGCGAATGAGGCAAAATGTTTGGGAATGACTCTAGATGCGAAATTAAAATGGAAGCCGCACGTAAAAAAGAAATGCGAAGAACTAAAAAGTAAATTAAGAGATATGACCTGGCTACTCGGTAAATATTCTAAGCTTAGTATTGATAGTAAGGTGATTTTATACAGGCAGGTACTTAAACCTGCCTGGACTTACGGTATACAACTCTGGGGTTGTACCTGCGATACAAATTTAAATAACTTACAAACGTTTGAAAATAAATTGCTTAGGTTATTTGTAAATGCACCATGGTATATAAGAAACGAAGATTTTCACAGGGATCTCGGGAATCCAACGGTTCGAGGCGAAATAAAGAGTTTCGCGTGAAAACATAGAAATCGGCTATTAGATCACGCTAATCCAACGATTATTGACATTCTTGACGAGTCGAGTTTAGTACGCCGTCTGCAAGGAACAAAACCTTCCGACTTGGTGCGGTGAACGGAAAACCGCTTTAAAATCGCGGAATAAGCAGGAACTTTCACCGGAAAGTTACCTGCAACACGTTACTTAACTTCGTTAAAAATAAATTGCTAGATAAGTTTCAACTTAGTTGCAATCGGGAAGTGGAGGTGGTTTTAGTGTAGTAAGAATCTCGCACGCGTTTTTCGGTCCTCATAGAGCCTGATGCAGGTTTTGCACCTACCCACGGAAAAAAAAAAAAATTATTTATAATAACAGTTGGAATTGTTCCAGCAATGGCTTTTTTTGGATCTATAGTTACTTTAATTTTCAATGAGTTGGATTGGAAATTGGAACATTGGTTTTTTTTTCAATCGGTGGTGAGAGTGTGTGTGTAATGTGTATGGGTAAAATGTTATTTCCAAAGCAATACAATCATAGAAATGAAAAATTATTTTTATTATGAGCACAATGGTAAAAGGTGGTAGATTATGAGTCGGAGGTGGTAGGATTTTAAAAACAAAAAAAGGTGGTAGAAATACCACTTAAGTGGTAGAAGTCCCATCACTGGTCACGACACAAAAATGAATTTTGTGAAAGCTAAAAGTAGAAATAAACCAAAATTATTCACAAAAACTAACTTATTTGCAAGTAAAATGGGAAATATAACTAGATAGATTTAGATTAGATTAGATAGATTTTATTTTCAACTAAATACATAATATAACAATATTTATTTTTAAAGCAAAATCATTTTGCATGGCTTTTTGCCGTCTGCCTGATTGACATTACAAATTCCACAATAACATTTTTAACTTAACACAAGTAAAATTAGTTGAAATATTCTCTTTTAAATATAGGTACATAATTTTCAATACACATAAGTCTTTCATTATTTTGTTTATAATAGGTGCATGGGGTTTAAATTGATATTTTTTTTTGTTTTTAAAACGTTTCGTCTATGATATTTTGTCGATACCGTAGTGCTATTTGTGTGTACTTAACCAAGTTGCTAACATTAGCTTCATTGAGGAGTGAAATCATTTGTTCATCCGTTAGGACATTGAATCCAAAAACATCTCTCCTTGTTTCACGATAGATTGGACATTTGCCCAAAAAATGGAATGTATCCTCCCTTTCCTCCAGATTACACAAGTTACACATAATGGGCAAGTCGTTCCGATGGGGTATGTAATTTAACCTGAGTAGTTCTCCTCGTAACCTAAGTATCGTAGAAATTTCTTCACATCTGTTTTGATCGTTGAAGTAGTTGTTCTGACATAGATTATGATCAAGTTGACTATATATTTCCCTATGTATGGAACTTCCTGCTTCTTCAATGTATCGATGTCGGGCCTGCTCATCTAGCTTTTCAATTAGGTTGTATAACACAGGTTTCCAATTTGTAATTTCCATCTCGTCCAGCGTAATGCCACAACTTTCAGCTAATTCAAGCCAGTCACCGTACCAGCTTGTTTTCGATTGGATTGAATGGATTACAGCTTTTCTTGGAAGTCGATCAATTGGCATGTTTAAGGCTTTAAGAACATAATCTACCTGCAGCTTAAGCGTCTTAATAAACAGTGGAGATAGCCCTGTTTCGAGCATTAGCATATAGTTGGGTGTATTTGATGGTAGACGAAAACTCTTTTGAGGTAAAATCTCAGAAGTTTTTCCACGCAGTCATATCGTCTTCCTCCCCACATTTGTGCAGCGTAGAACATGATGGCCTCGGATACAGCTTCAAACACCTTGTATTTACTACTATGCGATAAATATCTATTCTGAAAACAATTTCTCCACGCTGTATTAATAGCAGTTTTAGACTTAATTAGCTTCTCTTGTAGATGACGCTCCATGTTTAGATTTTTAGTAATGTATACCCCAAGGTACTTATATTCTCTTACTACTTCAATAGTCTCATTGTTGTATTTCCATTTTTCATTTCGACAATTTCTACCACCACCTTCCTTGAAAATCATAATTTTGGATTTTTCAAGGTTAACATTTAGGCTCCAGAGGACTGGTGTAATCTTGTAAACGATTGATCATTAGCTGTAACGTTTCGGGTGAATACGCTAATATCACAATATCATCCGCAAACATAAGAGCTTTGATCAGCGTACCCGCATACTCCACTCCTCCAGGCAGATAGTCAGTGAGATCTTCAATGAAGAGTGCAAACAAGATAGGGCTCAAAGCACAACCCTGCCTATAACTATATATTTATATAATTAATGTTTTCAATCAAATGCTTGTGTCTCTTTTTTCTTTATTGGATATTTTCAGATACGAAAATTGATTTTGCAGCTATAAAAGAAAAGAAAAGAAAAGAAAAGAAAAGAAAAGAAAAGAAAAGAAAAGAAAAGAAAAGAAAAGAAAAGAAAAGAAAAGAAAAGAAAAGAAAAGAAAAGAAAAGAAAAGAAAAGAAAAGAAAAGAAAAGAAAAGAAAAGGGGTATGTTGGTAGACTATGGTCGAAGTAAAAAAATCATGATTTAGTCTGATTACACGAAGAATTTTTAGTTGACTTTTTCGAAATGAAATATTAAGGGTATTCATGCAACAGCGTAAGGTCATCGTAAACGTGGTAAAGTTGTAAACTTCGTAAATATGTTAAATTGTCCATACAAATTGTGACAGAATTACGAAGTTTTAAACCTTACAACGTTTACGACAACTTTACGCTGTTGCATGAAAACCCATATTGTGAAAGTGAAATCAAATTTTTTTTTTCTCATTTGCATTCATTTAATTTTGAAAAAAGTCATGACTCAAAAGTCATCGTATAATAGCAGACTCATTTCACATTGAGTAGATGACTTTAGCCGTTTTCCTTTGATGGTGGCAAAATACAACAAGTCCAATCCTTAATGCTAAGTCTTCTACTTGGCTGATTTATTTCAGTAGTATATAGAATTTGTATTATAAAACCTTCATATATAGATACTATGCCTGGCCCAGGGCAAAAACAAAACTTCCAGCTTAATGATTAGGAATTCTAATCTTGTTGGATATAGTTTACAGTGGATTTTCGTTGAAAATTCATGTAAGTTGAACTGAAACTGAACTTAATATAAATTGCGTATGACAAAGCCCTCACTATGTCACTGATGAGTTCAAGTGAGTAAGCCGAACGAAACGCCAATTTATAGGACTAAAGGCCATAAAAAGCAATTTTGAATCAATAATTCAACAAGTCCAATCCTTAATGCTAAGTCTTTTTTCTGGCTGATTTATTTCAGTAGTATATAGAATTTGTATTATAAAACCTTCATATACGGCAAAATACTTTTGAGTAGATGAAAACCCTTATCTAGGACCACCAACTGCACCTGCTTCTTCTTCACCACCTCCAAAGGAAAATAATAATAATCACAATAAGGACATGATTGTATGGCTTATTTTAATGCATTTACCTAGTTTTTCATTGGAAATTTTTTAACTCGCCAATTTTACCGGATTAAATGAGGTTCAACGATAATTCAAGTACGTTAGAAGACAAATATGTTTGAACCCTCCTTGAACTTCATTTTGTTTCAGCTGTACTAACTGGTTAAAAATTTGATCCTTGGTTCAGCTTTTGTAACGCATCGATTTCATCAGATCTACTGAAGTATAACGATGATTCAAGGTTCAAGTATGTTGTAATAACAATTTCAAGCTTGACCATTGTTGAACCTCAGTTAAACTGCCGAAATCAGTGAGCTAAAACAATTGAACCACGCATCAAAGCTTGAACCACGTTTGTACAAGAAGCTTTTAATCCACCAAAAGCGGTGACAAAAAATTGCTGAGTATCGGTTCAAAATTTGAACCATGTCTGTACAAACTGGCTCTTAGACCAAAGGTTTAGAAAAAGGGCTTTTCATATGAGCTGCGAATAGTGAATTTTGAAATGGGAACGATCGTGAATTTTGACCTTCCATCCACTTGAGTAATTTGTTTGATTGCCTATAGAAGAAAATATGAAGAAAAATGGCTTGTGGAATGCGTCTTGATGTTGTGGTTTGCGAATTATCGTTTGACAGTCGGCAGAATATATCTTGTTTGTCACTTATAAATAAAAATGGTAAATTTTGCACTTTTAACTAATTTAAGGCAGAGTTTTTTTTAACATAGCATAGCATAGGATATGAACATTTTTTTCATATTGTCGAAAAGGTAAAACAAAACAACCATGCACATACAAACGACCCTGTTTAGACTGTAATTGCTCACCACGCCACCATGACGTAAATTTATGGGTGAAATTTTCTCTTCACCGATTTCTTCTACAAAAACATGGTCTTGACGAAGTGAAAAGCTACAGTCTAAACAGGGCCATTCATTCAACATAATTCTACTCTACGAACATAGCCATCGAGAATTCGAGACACATAAAAGTACCAGTCGTACCAATGACGACACACAAAAATCCTATTCAATTGAGTTCGATACTCGAACAAACGTCAAAAGTTTATCGGCAGCAAGATTCTACTTTAACTTTTATCGGCAGCGATTTTGCTGCCGATGCTGTTTTTGTAATTCATATAAAATTTCACTGTGCTGCGGATAGCTTTTCCAATAAAACCACCTATTAATTGATTCATTTTTTGTAGGCTAAAAGTCATTTAAACTCTGAAAAACTCTTTGCCGTCATCTGGGAGCGAACCATGAACCTTGCAATTCAGAGGCCAATGCACTACACACCGCGCCACTGAAGCCACATGTTCTGCTCAATCCCAATACAGGTTTCGTTGTTTATCAATTGCAACAGCGACTAGCATTTTTACAAGCTTGCTATTGTTCAATCGGTTTCTTTCTTTGTTCTCCCCCCCCTGCTTGGCCTCGTTATTGGATTTGGGGTGGGTGCGAGGTTGGGTGTATGCAAAGTTTCTTTTGCATTTAAAGAATCTGGAATCCCCCGAGTGCATTTGGGCGATATTTCCTTATATTGCAGTTTTTTTTGTCAATTTTTCCTATTTTGGGCCTTATATCCCATTTTGCTATTTTAATTTATCAATTTGGGCATTGTTTCATTTTATGAAAGAAAGCAAAATAAGGAAATATTACCCAAAATGAGAAAAAAAAAATACAATAACAATTTGTTCAGTGTTTTTTTGGGCGTTATTTTCAAATCGATTTGGGCGCTTTTTCCCTGGGCGCTCTTTCCTAACGCTGAAAAATAGATTTTTTAAATTTTAAGGTTTTAAGGCCAAAAATTACGGTTCTTAAACTACATTTTTGCAATATAAAAACTAATTTTGTAATGCAATACCATGAATTTTGGAAAACGTGACCCCCCCTGGGCAAAAGTCCTTGCCAACATAAGTATGAACTTTATAACACGTCGCGTCGTGTGTAAAACACACAAAAGACCACAATGACATGTCTTTTGACAGTTAAATGTTGAAACTTAACAAAATGACGGTAAATTTAAAATGAAACCTCTTGTTGAATGACCCTGTGCCTGTAGTTGACAGTAGTTATTTGTCAAAAAATGAAGCAAAATGTTTTCGTAATTTCCTTTGAAGTTATTTTGTACAACTTTAAGACCCTTCTATCATTACATTAACCCAGGGAGTGGAAAAAAATAAGATTTTTATTAGAATCAAGGTAGGTATGTCCACATTTTTCTATTTAGAATATAGTACATCAAAACATTCAAACAATGATATGTATACCTGCTATACACATATATTTTATAAATATTGTTCCTTATAAAAATACAGATAAGCAAAAATCAATAATAATGCAGTAACTTCGATGAAGATAAATTAAATTATTTTCCTCACTATTTGAATCATTTGACTCCCAGTAATTCTAACCTAATAAAAAATAATATCATGATCATGAATTTATTAATTTTCAACATTGAATTTTTGTTTGGTTAAAGGTCTTTTGGCCTTTTTTCCTTTAACCATAATAAAATTAATTCAATCTTTTTTCACTGATATTCTGATTCTACCATCACCATCTTTTTTCAATCCATATAAAAAAAAAACAACACTGAAGATTTTATCTCATTCCAACCATTTATACTAAGTCAAGCGCAATGGTCGAACCTTTAGCTTTAAACCCTTGCCCTTGCAGTTATTTGAATATTTTTGTTATTTTCCCGGCTAGCATCACTTTCAAACGTTGCCGTTGTCATAATCGTTTCCGGTGAGTCAGTTGGTAGGTTGGGCTGGCATGAAGATTAAATTCTTGCAATAGTAGAATATTCAAAATGTTATCATAACTTATAGAAGACGTGACAAAAATTTTGTTTTCCGCATTATCGGAATTCTTAACCTTTTTTCGTTGCTTTAAAGTTCTATCTGCCCCTGTAAGGTGAGAGAATTCAAACAAAATCAAAACAAAAAAAAAAAAACTCAGTGACACCTTATTATGCAAAAGTTATCGTTTTGTCCTTTGTGAGTAAAATGTGTCCTTGTTTGAAGGTAGGAACGAAAATGAAAAAAATTTTTTTGTTTAGTATACCTAATTCCACTAACATTTTTGATCACAGTTCAATGCAACAGCGTATTTTAGTTTTCTTACACGAATATTAAGGACAAATGTAGCTAGGCGAAATGGAAGTAGGTATTTGATTTTATAACTCCTTCTGCTTTGAGGGTACATGGGTCATAGGTTAGGTTTGGTTGATGGGCTGACGGTGGATCTTGTTCCCGTCACACTTGGATCAATGTTGATCCATTGTGGTGCCCTGATGGATTGGACCATCCCTTTTAAAATATAACCTATGAAATCATATGGAGCATCGACCCATTAAGAGGCGTTGATGAAGTTCATTAAATTTGAGATGTTATTGCGTATTGGCTTCGAGGTTTCTGCTAGATCATTGAAAAATTAGCTTCCCAAACATTTTTTCCTTATATTGCAGAGTGCCAGACATTGACCTAGGAAGTGAAGGGTGTCCTCCTCTACTTCTACATCACCGCAACCTCTGCATAGGTCTTCAGTACTTATAGTCTCATCTTATGGTACCCTCAGAGATTATGTCCCGTGATAATTCCTATTAAAAGATTCAGGGATATCTTTTTCAGGTTTATGATATATGTATGTAGTGCGTTTTTTTCTTATTGTAGCTAGGCCACAAATTCTTTGCAGTGGTACAAGTTGCGAGTGAGTTCCATCTGTTTATGTCATTATAGTCAGTTCCACTATCTTCTTACCAATTGTCTGTTTAATGGCATAGGATGGAATTTTAACATCGGAGTCCGTTAGGCTATGGTCTAACGATAAACTAGTCCTTGTCAGTTCATCTGCTTTTTCATTTCCTAGAATTCCACAATGCCCGGGAACCCAGCAGATTGTGCTGCGTGGCAAGAACCTTTAGCTCTTCGCGACAGTATGAAACCAGCTTGGATTTTGTTTTTGTTGCAGAGAAAGCTTTGATCGCTGCCTGGCTGTCAATGTAAAAGGTGATATCAGCCCGTGGTATCACCAAAATTGAGATCTTTTCGGCAACCTTAATCACTGCCAGAACCTCCGCTTGGAAGACACTGCTGTAATCAGGGAGTCTATAAGAGTTGGTTAAATTAAGGATTCTGAGAAGAAGCCCGCACCTACTCTCGTATCCATCTTCGATCCGTCGCGTCGGTGTATATTTCTACCATTGGTTTATCTAATTGTTGTAAACCAGCGTCCCATTATTCTCTTGTGGGGAAGGAGACAGAAAACGATTTTTCAAAATTTTTACGAGGTGTTATGTATAGTCTGTGCATACATACCCCTCCGTAAATTTGTTGATAATTTGTGCATAAACTACGAGGTTCCTTTTCCAGCTATCGGTCTGGCTTAGTCTTAGATCACCGTAGGCTGCAGTTTCTTGTACGAATAGTTCTAGGGGTGTTAGATTGAGTATGATTTCCATTCCCGCGGTGGGAGTGGACCTCATTGCCCCTGTGATTGCAATGAACGTAAGTTTTTGAACTTTATTAAGCGTTTTATAATTACATTCTTTATCTATCGCGCTCCACCAAATCAGGCTACCATGTGAGGATCGGTCTTATAATGGTCGTGTTCATCCACAGTATGATTTTAGGGTTTGGACCCCAGGTCCTACCAAAGATCAGAATTATAAAGTGATCATGGCCTTCTGGCTCTTTCTTTGATGTTCATATCCCAGTTTAGCTTTTTGTCATGAATTACGCATAAATATTTGGCATAATCTGATAGTCTAAGTCGGGTTTTATTTTTGATGGTAGGAAAAATTCTGGTATTTTCCTTTTGTTAGTAAAAAGAACCAGTTCGGTTTTTTGTGGTTTGACCGAAAGTCCACATTTCCTCGCCCAGGTACTGACTTTTGACAAAGCGTAATTAATCTGTTCGCTGGTTTTGGAAATAAATTTTCCGGTCGCTAGCAGCGCCAGGTCGTCTGCGTAGGCTACTATTTTGACACCGCTATTGTTCAGTTCAATCAGGATATCGTTCATAACTAGTATCCACAATAGTGGTGAGAGAACTCCTCCTTGAGGAGTTCCCCTTGATGTGGATACTTTGGTCCGTGCTTCCCCTAGTTCCGAGTTAATCCGTTATTTTTATACTTCTTCGTATGTGTTAGCCGTTCGAAGGTTTTTAAAACAAACGATGTAAGACTAATGGGTTCATGGTCCTTAGCTTCCTTGGTTTCCCAGCTTTCACCAAAGGAATATATCCCCATTTAAGGCTGCTTGCAAATAAGCTCTTGAGATGTTGGGAAACGTGTTAAGTGTTTCTTCTGTAGCATCATGGAAAAGATGCCATCTGTTCCTGGAGATTTGAAGGGTGAAAACGAGTTTATCACCCAGTTTATTTTATTCTCCGTTATAATATCTGGTGGTACCGTTTGCTCTGTTTGTACTGCATCCTCCAAGTTGTTAACGTCAAAGTTACAATACAACCAGGAAAATGAGTTTTGATAAGGAGCTCCGGTGATTTTTCCACATGATTCAGTCCATTGATCATTAGGATATTTCAGAGACCCTAAGGGAACTGGTTCTTTTGATAAAACTTTTCTAAGTCTCGCTAATTCATTAGTTCCTTCAATTTGGTTGCAGAAGGTATACCACGAGCTGCGTTTCGCCCGTTGAGTTTGGACTTTGGATTTTCTTTGGCTTCCCAGTCCAATTCACTTCTAGTTTGTTTGGATGTATTGAAAAGTCTTCTTATTTCTTTACTAATAATGCCAAGTTCGTGTGTCCACCAAGGTGGTTTCTTATTACCTTTCCTTACCTGTTTAAGCGGGCATGCTTTTTCAAAGCCCTTATTCAGAATTTCTGTGAATTCAGTGGTGGCGCTATCTAGGAGTTCAGGTCCATTTAGTGAATTATTTTCTAAGGATTTGATCCTTGTCTCTAATTTCCTATTGAAAGTATCCCAGTTAGTATTTCGAATATTTCTTAACGGTTTCTCAGAGGCTATTGTGTCTGGTATGAGAAGTTTAATGATGTTGTGATCAGAAGGATTGCTCTCCATTGTTCTATTGGTACTATACTTGAGTTACTTGTTATGGTAATGTCAAGCACCTCCTACTCCTTACAATTTTTTGTAACAAAAGTTGGTTCTCTAATCTATTTGCTACTAGTAAATTGTTCTCAATAAGAAATTCAAAAAGAGACTCACTTCTAGTATTGACGTTAGTGCTACCCCACTGATGCGCATTAGCACCGCATCCTAGCACTAGGTCGTATTTCAGCTCCGCGGCAAGTTGAACTAACTGGCTTGTTAGGTCAGCTGGTTTTCCTTCCGTTCCGTCGTGAGGCATATAGCATGATGCTAATGAGCGGTAGTAACCCGTCTCTCTCTAACTTGACGGCCATCTGATCTAAATTACTATATTTGGATAGAAGAAAAAGGTTATATTATTTTCTTGCTACGATACAGGTTCTAAAGCTTCTGTTTGTCCCCACCAGAGCAGTTTTGTACATTATAGTTCCCTTTGTATTGAGTCCTAAACTTTTTGAAAGCATAGTCTATGACAACATGCTTTTCCATTGTAAACAAATTTTCTCCCCCAATCAACATGGTTTTCTTAGTGGTAGATCGACTACCACAAACCTAGTTGATTTTGTTTCTGGTACCATATGCGCCATGGAAGCTGGGAAAGAAGTTGATGTCATCGCAACCGACCTCAGCAAAGCTTTTGACAAAATCTCACACACCCTTATTCTTTTCAAACTTAAGGCACTTGGCTTTCCGCCCCTTCTCATTACATGGATCCAATCATATCTGAGCGATCGTCAGTACAATATCCTCTTTAGAGGTATCGAATCTAACCCTATCCTTGCAACCTCCGGTGTTCCGCAGGGAAGTCAATTCGGCCCTCTGATTTTCGTTTTGACTATTAATGATGCAGACTACGTCATCAATGATTCTATGATCTCTGTTTATGCTGATGATACAAAAATTTATACAGTCAAACTTCTTTATAACGAACCCTCAAGGGACCAAAAATTTGGTTCGTTATAGAGAAATTTAATACAAAATTCGCAATAAAGAATTTTTCTGAAATTATTGAAAATATTGTTTTTTTTTTTAATATCATATAAAAAACAGTAATAACTTTTCGCTTCGACATTTTAAAAGAACTCAGAACAACGCACTTGAAATGCACAGTTGGGCTGTACTTTTTTTGTTTTTGCAGTTATGGAACCAAAGCTAGTGCCCTTATTACGAGTGTTGTTTGCTTTTGATAAATGGCGACTTTTATCGAAAGTCGATCATCGAAAAAATTAATTTCGGTGAAGTTGAAAATGTTTAACCAAATTTTTCGTTAACACGTCAAAACGAGAATTTTCGTTGACAATTAAAATTTTCAACACACAAAAAATCTGAAGAGTTATAGAGCGTAGAGGTAGCAAAGATGTGAAAAATCGAGGAAAATTTTGTTCGGAACTTCGTTATAAAGAAACAATTATGATGCTGGGTCTCAAAAATTATTTCATTATAAAGAGAATTTCGTTATAAGGAAATTCGTTATATGGAAACACATTTATATAGGATATTTATTTAAGGGGACGGGGACAGAGTGGCAGTTCGCAATAAAGAGATATTCGTTATAAGGAAGTTCGTTATAAAGAAGTTTGACTGTAGATACATTTCCTCACATTCTGATTCCTATCTTCTTCAACAAGATTTGAATAGATTTTCTACCTGGTGCCAGAAGAACTTTCTGGAACTTAATGTTTGTAAGTGTCAAGCTAACCTACTCCCGTAAACGCTCTACTCTCCCTCCTCGTACATACTTTACTAACAATGATGCAGTGACCGTAGTGGACTCATTATGTGACTTAGGAGTTCTTTGTGATAAAGAACTTAATTTTAGATCTCACATTACCACATCTATTAATAGAGCTAACTCTGCACTTGGGTTCGTTAAGCGCTGGTCAAAAGAATTTTCAGACCCCTACGTCACTAAATCTCTTTACCTCACATTTGTGAGACCACTTCTTGAATATGCCAGCCAGGTATGGTCACCCTTTTATGTTACTCACTCTCTCCGTATCGAAGCTGTTCAACGAAAGATTCCTTCGTTTCGCACTTCGTGGGCTACCCTGGGTTGATACGCTCCATCTCTCACCCTGCGAATGTCGCGTTCAGCTTATTAATTTGCAACCCCTTTATAATCGTCGCAAAGTAGCCGACATTGTGTTTATCCATCAGCTCTTAGCTGGTAATATTGATTGCCCTGCGCTTCTCCAAAAAATTGCATTGCACACTAACCCTAGAAATCTTAGATTAGCGTCATTCTTTGATGTCAACTTTCATCGTATTAACTATGGTAGTAACGAACCAATGACCCGCATGCTACGTACTTCTAACATTATGCAAAATTCTTTCGACTTCCACTCCTCCAAACACTCTCTCAAAATTTCTCTCTACACCAACCTCAACCACACCAATAACCAATAACTCAAAAGACATCTTTGACTTCCATATTAGTTCTTCCTCCCTCCGAACCTCTCTCATAATTCAAAGCCCCAAATCCAAAGCCCCACGCTGTCTTTATTTTATGGATTAATCTTTAACTTTTTGTACGTAAAAACTGGTGGGTGGGCCTACGGGCCCATTTCAATAATAAAATAAAAAAAAAAAAAAAACAATGAAAAACTCACCATAGAATTAAGTTAAAATTTAAGTTTAGATTTAAGTGTAGATTTAAGGCACGCTTGTATTAAGCTAAATAAATAAATCATATATGCCTCGTAACAAAATCGAAGCCGAGGGTTAACCTTAGCTGACTATTTCAAGATACATATTTGGAAAACCAGTTTTCGAAAAAATATAATAAAACCAGAATTTTTGTTCATACCAGAACATATTTGTTGATTATTTACATTTGGTATAACACCATAATGCTACAATACCACTTCGGGAGAAAACACAGAAAACGGCCATTGACCGCATAAATCGACCACATCACGATGAAGTATTTCGCAAACAATCAAAGGCTGAAATTTTGGTTGCTGTGGCTTTTCTACCATATTGTAATATTTTCTCAGGTTCTTTAATAAAACTTTTTTACTTTATTTCAAACGTCCACTTATTTATTTCGCAAAATAAAACACTTTAGTTTTCTTACTACAAACAAAACGATTTATTATTCACCACTGAATTAATTCACAAACTTTACTTTTCACTTTTATTACAACCAAATTTATTCATTCACGATTCAAACTGTGTCGCTGCCGTTCGAACATGTGCCTCTTAAACTTGTTTTCCAAACTCTGGAAAGTTGTGGAAGGTTCTGGTCTCTGCTTCCAGAGCTTTCCGTAGGGGAAATTTCCCAATTTCCAAAAGCTTTTATTTGACAGCTGGTGTATCTGTCATAATCCGGCAGATGGCGCTTCTTTCGTTTGAGAGTCACTATAATTATAGCTAATAATGGTATGTTTGCACCGCGACCGAAAGCTTTAATGTGTCCGTTTGTTTGCTTTTCGGTGTCGTTAAAGTTCCAATATGGAAAGTCATTACAATTATCAAGATGTGGCAGATAGAAAATTCCAGAAAGGCATCAATGTCAATAGTTCTCTTGGACAACAGTGCTTCTGGTGGCCCGCTTTGATACAATGGATTTTATTTACCTCTTGGGTTCTCTGTCCCACATACGCAACTTAGTTGCTTACTTAGGGTATGTAAAGTTACTAGGCGGGTGCCTTTGTCAACAGTTTTCTTGGACAACTGTATTACATGTGCCCTGCTTTGTGGTAGTTTTAAAATAAACCTTCACATCTTGAATTTCAAGTTTTAGCCGTTTGTAAGATACCACATTGCGATGTACTCTATTTTTTCGCTCAGTGGACGTTTTCTGGACACAACAAAAACATTGTGTGCTAATTTTTCTTTATGTTTTTAGATCACATCAAGCCCGAGGAAATTGCAAAATGCAGCTTGTTTAATACACAGCTTAACTTGAGAATCACTTATGAAATGTTAACCATTTTGCCTCTTCACAAAATATGATAATTGTTTTTGGTTGCATTATTAATATTTTAAAGAAAAAAGCATGCTTTTAAAGTTTACTTGCACTTTTATCAAATATATACAGACAGTGTGTTTTAAAGGTAAAAACCTAAGCTTCTGCGATACTGAAGAAAATGGGGATATGTCAAAAAATCAATTTCTTTAATTTTTTTTTACGTTCAGCATTGCGTTTGAAAATTAAGAAATTAACTAAATCATTGAAAAGCACCAGGTTTTCCACCCACAAAACATTGAAATTGTATTAAATTTTCTCAGAAATGAACTGGATCTATAAGTTATTTTTCACCGGAATCGCAAAACTGTTCAAATTCTTCGAAATCATAGCTTTTCGTTGTGTTCTTTGGCTGATGCTCTTATCTCATCCAAAACAAGGACAACAGCCAATGGTCCTTCATACATATTTTAGATGAATTCAAGGAAATGTAGGTACAGTGTACATCCACTGGGAGCAACATATCACTGTAACAGAAAAAGAAGAAGTAAAATAACTTTCGCTACACACTTTACACTCGACAGTCGACACACATCCAGACACTCAAAATGGACAAAATAGTAAAACTTAAAATCCCCGAGAAGGTAAAAACACATCTTCTACTTGAATTCTTATGCTGAAAAAGCATCTTTGGCTTTGGTACCTACTGGAATTCCCATCGAGACAACTCAGCTGTTCTCAACCAAATGAAGATAAAAGATTTTCTCTCGAAGATTCTTAGTACTAGTATAAATTCCCCTTGCAGGAGGTTTCTAGTTGAATTTTATCAGATAGTTTGCTATTGTTATTGTTGTTTGATATTTTTCTAGGTATTGGTATTTTAATCCTGTCCAAGTTTGGGTTAAGACAAGAAGTAAGTATTCAAGAATGCGAAGTGTTTATAGAATATCCGGTCTCGATCTTGACTCGGAAGTTAAATGTTTGCATAAATAGTGAAGATAAAATAAATATATGAATGCAAATACGAACACATCAAGGTTCCAGGTACCTATATCATTGCTGAAAATGATAAATTATGGGATTAAAGTTTTCCTCTTTCGAACACAATAAAAATGCAATCTTATGAAATGATATACGATAGTAGTAATTCAGTTCAGGTGTGTGAAATTGTTCCAAGAAAATCAGTAAGAACTGGTATATGCTGAATTGCAGAATGTGATACAGTAGTTAGGATATGTACATCCTCGGAATATTTCATATTCATATTGTAAGGAATTACCATTTAAATTGTTTTTGTTTTTAATACTTTGGCTAACAATTCCAATAGAATAGATTTTTTTAAAGGAATTGATCTAAGCTGCTTTAGCCTCCGTGTGGGTGTGAGTACTATTTATTCTTGCGATATGCATATACATTGTACATACACATACATAGGTAAGAGAAACGAAGCTAGTTGGTCCAAGGAGCACCCAGCTTTTCATCGGTTTTAAGGCCGCGTAAGACAGCGTCTATAAAGACGAGCTATATAGAGCAATGTCTATAGTTTTGACATCTTTGACAAACTCGTCCGTTTGTGCAGGATATGACGATGGCGAATGCACGCTCCTCCATCAAGGTCGGCAAAGACCTCACCGAAACCTTTGATGTCAAAAAACGCTTTAGGCAAGTCGACGCGCTGTCATATGACTTCTTCAACATCGTTCTTGAAAATATAGGGAAAAAACCTCACATCAAAACAAGAGGCACAATCTATCAAAAGTCCGTCCGATTACTTGCTTACGCTGACGACATTGACATAATGGGAACAAAGCGAGATGTCAGTGGTGCTTTCGTGAGTATTGAAAAAGAAGCCAAGAAGATGGGGTAACGTCGAATGAAAGCAGAACAAAATATATGCTATCAACAAGAAAGGTGCAACATCGACGTCTCGGATAGAACGTCACTATAGACAGCTATAATTTTGAGGTGGTCACAGAATTTGTCTACCTAGGATCCGCTATTAACTCAGTCAATGATACCAGTGCTGAGATCAAACGAAGGATTACTCTTGCAAATCGTTGTTTCATTGGGGTTGGAAGGCAATTGAGAAGCAAAACCTTCACTCGAGTAACTAAACTGTCCCTGTACAAGACGCTTATCATCCCAGTCTTGCTGTACGATCCAGAGGCATGGACACTGTTAACGGTGGATGAAAACGCATAAGGCTGCTTTGACAGAAAAATTCTCGGGTGATTTTTGGTTCCGTCTGCATAGACTGGGAATGGAGAAGAAGATACAACAACGAACTGTACGGGCTGTAAAGCGACACCGACCTACCCACAAATGTGAAAAGCCAACGACTGAGATGGCTAAGTCACCTAGAGTGAATGGACACCAATGCTCCGGCTCGGAAAGTCTTTGAATCCAACCCCGTGGGACAGTGCAGCCTGGACAGCGTAAAATGTGGCGCACGCAAGTGGAAGAGGACCTCAACCAACTTGGCGTGCGAAACTGGAGACAGCTAGCTAGAAACCAAGCTGGCTGGAAGAAGCTTGTTGGTTGAGGCCCTGGTCCACCATGGACTGTAGCGCTACCTTAAGTAAGTAAGTAAGTGAGGAGCATGTTGATTTATTGTCAATAACTTTAAATTCACATGTTTTTACTGTTTCAAATTTTGTAAACCATGCATAGGGCACACCCCGATTCAAAGATATTAAAAACAGAACATTTTTTTTTGCATACGCATGTAACGTTTACTTGCAATGCAATATACATACATACTTACTTAGGTCCTCGGACCAGTTCTACGCTCCATCATTTACGGTTTCTGGAGATATACCTCAGCTCTCCCCAACTCTTCCCTAGTTGTACTGACTTCTCTTCAACCTTTCTTCACTAAGTAATACTAGGTTCGCCCACTCTTCTGCCTGGCTGCGTAAGAGGATTTCATTGCATAGCTTAACTTGCAACGCACTCGTGGCCTTTGGAAATACGGTTTGGCCAGAAAATCCTCAAGATGTTTCGCAGACATCTATTCACGATGTTTGCAGCTTTCTTTGTGACAGCGCAGCGGGTGTTACTTTCCAAGTGCTGCACCGATAAATAAGAATCTATTCAACATTGGAGCGGAATAGTCGTAGCTTTGTCTTAAGGCTTATAAAGCTGTTTCTCCATATTTTCGGACAGCACTCCTAACACAGCCTTTGCTTTTCCGATTTTAGTTCGGTCCTGCCATCAATAGAAACAAATACTCCTAAGATATTGAAAACTCTATACCATCTCTACTTATTGTCCTGAAATATATACTTGGGAAGATCATTAAGCTCCAAGGCTGAGCCCAACGGTTTCAGCTTCTCACTCCGTCACTTGATGGATATCCATTATCCTATGAGAGAGTATATGAGCATAACGTCGGTCGTCGACGTAGTCTATAGATGTTTGAGGTATGATTGCAGATTCCACTTGCAGTCGACAAAGCTGCATGCAGCACATCATCACCAACATGAACAGTATTGGTGATAGTTTAAAGCCCTGTCTAACCCGACCTTTGAATTTCAAACTCGTCTGAAAACCTTCCTTAATGCGGAACGTGACATCTAGATCCATCATATGTGGTCATAATAATAGCAATCAATTTAAGCAGGATGCCCCTCCTACGCTAAGCAAGCCAGATAAATTTTCTATTGAAACTTTCCAACGCCGTTTCGAAGTCGATGAAAAACAGGTGATTGATATTCAACTCACTGTTCGATGATGATCCGCAAGATGTTGATGTGGTCCACACAGGAAGATTCAGTGCGGAAACCTGCTTGGTCGGCGTCAAGTTTGTCTTCGAGGTAGTTTTTATACGCTCGCAAATTTCTCTCCAGTTTATGCACTGCGCAAGATCTCCTTTTCTTGGGAACTTGACAATCATTCCCTTTTTCCATTCCTCAGGAAAACTATCTATTTCCCAAGCTCTCTCAATGAGTGGGTACAGGAGCTCACTCGATGATGTTGGCGCTGCTCGTAGGAGGTCTGCGGGAATACCGTCAAGTCCAACCTCTTTGTTGTTCTTCAGTGCTCTGATAGCGGTTAAGACTTCTTCTCTGCTCGGGGATACAGAGCGTATTCGGGAATTTGTTACTACGGAAGGGTCATTGGGCGTTGGGTTGACTTCACTGTCGAAAACGTGATTTAAAACCGCAGGAAAGTGCTCCTTCCACCTTTTGCGCTCGTCCTCTTCCGAAACTATAGCAGTGAGCCTTTTACCAGGTGTTGTTGAGAGCTTTGGACACCTGTGACTCTTGCGGTCTCTTCTGCTCCTGTCACCAGCACGTTGATATAGTTACCATTATCACGTCACACGCTACGGAGAACTTCTCTCTTCTTCATGCGATACGCAGACTCAAGCTCGTTTCTCCTTGCTGCTGAAGTAGCTGCAATGTGGGCTTTGTGCCGTTTTTGTTTTTCGATCCTAGCCCAAGTTTTTTCGCAAAGCCAGGCACGGGTTGCACCTAAGCAATTGATTGAAATGAATTCCTTTTGTCAGGTTATTCACTTTCCGTTTGGCAGGTATGGTGGATCCAACAATCAAAAATTACTTCCAAAGCAAAAAAGAATAAGAGGGGCTGGGCAATTTAGAGTTTCGGAATAAAGTTTCTGCACTCCACTGCGATGTGACTGCCTCTGCCCGTTAATGGTCTTGAGAAGAAGACAAATTCCGATTCCGTTGTGTTGATGCGGATGCCCCATTTCCTGTAGAATTCCAGAGTCTGTGGAAGTGGGCTTTTACTTTCCAGTCGGTGAATAACTGTGACCTTGATGGGGCATAGGTTAACGAGTCATAAGCAAATCTGGATCTCGCATTCAGTTGAGTTAGGTTGGTCCAGATGTCATCAGCCTGTAGAGGAAGGGGCCAAGCTTCGAATGTTGGGCGACTGCGTATATCTGGTGATCTTTAGGTGCGATTTACATTGCTGTCCATTTGAACGAAAAATTTTCTCGAAAAAGCAGAGAAAAAGAATTTTGATTAGGCTGGTAAAGGCCTCTACCCATTCGATGTCGAATGCTATTTTGATATCCAGGAAGGATGTTAAAACGATAACATGGGGACTGTTGAGCGTTGTGGTAATATCGTATTGGAACTTTAGCAGCCGATGCAGCTTCGAGCGATCTTTCCGTTTTCACTATAGTACCCCCTGAGCCTCCGGAGAATTACTTTTTCCAGTATTTGCTGATATTGTTGGGAAGTGATATAGGCCTGGAGGTGAGACACCTTTCTCAAGATTGTGACTATCTTCGCTGTTTTTCCACTTCTGCAGGAAGAAGCAATTATTGATGCAGTTATTAAGGAAGATATTGAGGAGGATCATCATTCATCACTGTATGTTGAAGGCTTTTCAGGAAGTAGTTGGAGACCCCATCTGGTCAAGCTGACTTTAATGACTTCGAATTGCTAATTATCTCTTCTACCTCTCCCAGATTGAATTGCTGTGGACTGTCAATTAAGGCCACATGGTGGATTGGTGTCACAGAATATGAATTTTCTGGATTAGGCTGCGTATAGTCTACTTCGTCAGAAATCCTGTACCAGCAGGTGGATTTCGACGTGAAATTTCCTTCGAAGTAATTGGTAAGCACTTCCCCCTTTTCTTGTGTTGATGTTGCTTCAACGTTAATGCTGATAATAGCCTCCAGGATTGGTGGCTGCTATCCAATAATCCTGTTGATGTTTTTGAGGGCATTGGGATCAGGTCCTGGCCTAATCGCTTGCAGTCACTTCTGAAACTGGTACCTACTGGTTGTTGTGGTGGTGTTATATGGAGTTCCGGAACATTATGTTGACATAATGGAGTTCGATCTAAATTGTTCGGTAGTTGTTCTTGGTTGTATTGAAATTCCTTTGATGGAACCTTTGGAGACGTTTCCTCAGCTGTTGTCCCAGCATTCAAATTTAGTTTGTCCTAGCATGTTTCTAACCAACATATCATGGGACATCAAGTTTTTCTTACTTCTTGACAAGTACATTGCTCGAGTGGAAATTCATTTACATTACATTCCACAGCTTCTGTCTGAAACCATAGTAAGTTGTCTGTCAAATGAAAATCTTTTGCATATTCTATCAGCTTTATCCCTAGGAGTGCCATTTTTTAAGCTGAGGACTGCATCTGGTTTAAATGGAATCACGATAATCAAATATTTCACACGTGCATGACACAGGGATATTTTCTACCAAACTTTATTCTTATAGTACCTAAACACATTGAACAAAAAGTGCAAACATGTCTCAATGTACCCACTTGTATCTCGTTTACATGAGCTCAACAGAGTAAGCTATTTATTGCTTGCAAGGACCTTTAGAAGTATTTAATTTAGTTTCTTATGTTTGTCAATTAATTAAGTGGAATTAAATCTAATTGCTATTTAAAAAAGGAACACAAATGGCAACCTTTCCATCTGAATTTAAGGCGAAGTAGCCACCCAGATGCTGGTGGATAAAATTAATTAGAATGTGTGCGAATGCACATATACATACCCATTGCTCCTAGCAATAAGGGATTATTTTGAATAATGAACTGGATTTGTGTATTGTCATTAAACGATGCTTATACCATTATCACACACAAAGACACTCTGGATTCTTAAACTGAAAATTAACATTTGGACAATCATTGGTAGGTACATACCTGCTTTCTATTGCAATAAACAGAGATCTCTGTGGATGTCGATGTGATGAATGTTAAGATTCTGAGCATGGATACTTGTTTAAACCCTCCATTGTCTATTGTTACTTGTCATCTTCGAGCTTTCTCTTCTGTTCAATTTTAAGGCTTTTTTGCGGTGGTTTGAATTCATCAGTTGAAATGAAAAACTAATTGAAGTGGGTCGGGAACAAAATGAGAGGGTTTGAAGCTCTTATGGAAGGGGATTTAAGGCACCCTGAACTAATTAGTTCAATGGAATTAAATCTAAAGAAAAAAAAAAAAAAACATTCATGCACTAAAACAGTAACCAAAGTTTGTATTTTAAAAAGCCATAAGCCTAGCAGGCAAACGAAAAGAAGGAAATCGAAGCTATATTTGATTTAAGTTCAAATTTGCTTCTGATTGAAACTACCTTCGAGGCTAAATCCTGACTACGGCTTTTTAGGAGATTATACTTTTTGTGTGCTTACATTGTTGTTGAATTTAACTGATTCGCTCAAAGGCTAAATCAATAGAAATCCTTTCGAGTTCACATCGTATGTATACCTATAATGCATCCGTCATTGAATTGACAGTTTCTATAGCAGCAATATTGAATGATGCAATATTGGATTATCTTAGTGGCAGAAGCAGCGCTTTCAAATTGAAACTTAACTAACTCTGTGGAAGACACACACAAACACTGATGGGTGACAAGTTCACCCAACTACCCAGTATACTCATTACAACTACTAGGTATGTAGGTAGGTCTCCTCTTAATGATTGATGGTTTCAAAAACATAAACAAACAACATTTTGTGGTGTTGCTCTGGCTGCTGACTGATGGGCTGACAGACGATAGGATTAGTGTTATCCTAATTAAATGTGGATTACATGTTGAATATGAGGCTGATGTATGTATATAAGAGTTCAACTACTGGCACATTGGAAAATCCATAGAAGAGTTCAAGCTAACCTACCATTTTACGATATACATACTAAGCTGATATATTTGTTTTGGTTTTGAAAAGTTAAGGGAACGGAAAACTTAATGGATCTAACATTGATTTGGATACAAAGTCGCTTCCAAACTAATTAAAAGTTTGTAAACTTTTTGATGAACTTTACATTTATATCCATCTGACTGTCTGCTATGATGATGATGATTCTTCGGTTATAGGGAGAAAAATATTATGATGAGTTTACATTGTTGAGACAATAGAAGGTAAACAATAATGGTTAGGGAGAATGAAATGTTTTAAAGTATAATGATGATTTGCAAAATGCTTAGAACAGAGATAATGCAAAACAGTTTCCTTAATTTGTTGGTTTTAAGCTTGTAAGTGAAGCTTTTTCATATAACCTGTTCTCTTTCGCAATATTAATGTATATATATTATAATGGAAATGGATTGCCGTTAAATTTCTTAAAGTCGATGCATTTTTACGGCACTGGTGACAGCTCAAAAATTGTCAAAGTTTCACTTTTTTCGCACTATAGCTTTTTATTACGGTAAGGCGCCAGTTATATATCATTGAAACTCATCATTAAGAATTTTAATGATTGATTTTGAGACCTTTATGAAGTAAAAGCATTTATTTTTATATTGAGACCTTAGACTTAATTAATATTTCTAGCCAAAACAAAAATTTAATCAGGCCCAACTTTCCACATAAAAAGACTTTTCTTATTTCAATGGTTGAACAACCTTACCAATGATCATTGAAAAATTGAAAACAATTTTTTGGTGGAAAGTTGGGCGGTTGGGCCTATTTGAAATGTTTTCTTAATAGAAATATTAATTCAATCTAAAGATGTATCTCTCCATTAAAATAATAAATGATTTTGCTTTCTAATCGTCTAAAAATCAATCATTAAAATTTTGAATGATGAGCTTCAATGATAGCTATAACTGGCGCCTAAATGAAAAGAAATTTAAAAATGGCGTATCGAGATTTTTCTGTACCCAAGCGAACGAGACGTAGAGACTCTTGGATATCCCAAGACACCTCTGGGATAAGATCGAACTTCGCAAATCGTTGAAGATCCAGATAAATGCCGAAGCGGATGTTCAACGAAAGGCTGAACTCGCTGTGTGAGTGACAAGAGGGAGAGGGTAGATGGACTCGCAGATAATGCGGAAATCGCTGCCAGAAGAGGAGATATCCGGGAATTGTACCAAATAGCCAAAGATGTTATCGGGAAAAAAAGCAACACCAATCATCCTGTAATGGATGTGGATGGCACACTTTTGGTATCAATTGAGGATCAGCTTCGTAGATGGAAGGACCATTTTTGTGCTCTGCTAAATGAGGATTCAGTTGAGCAGAGTGCTGAAGTGCCCCAACTAAACGAGATGCGCAGGTCCTATAGGGGTATTGACATCGACTCCCCGTCAGAATCGGAAATCCAGACATCAATAAATAATCTCCTCAAAAACAACAAGGCAGCTGGACTGGACGGAATACCAGCTGAATTCCTGAAAGCTGATCCCATAACAGCGGCTAGTATTTTACATCCGCTGATACAAAGCATTTGGGAAAACGAGAGCTATCCCAGGGACTGGAAGGATATGGTGTGATTGTTAAGTTCCAAAGAAAGGTGACCTTAAGAATTGCAACAATTGGCGTGGTATCACCGTTTTGTCCGTTTTCCCAAAATTAATGGCAACCATCATTCTCGAGCGAATAAAGGATAGACTGGAGTCTACACTCAAGAAGCATCAAGCTGGCTTCCGCAGTGGTCGATCATGTGTCGACCATATCAACACCATGCGTATCGTCCTCAAGCAGTCGATGGAATTTCAATCACCGCTTTACCTCATGTTCGTGGATTTTGAGAAGGCCTTTGATGGAGTCAACCGAGAATGTATATGGAGATCGTTGCTTGGTAGAGGAATTCCACCATAAATTGTTGCCATTATTAAAGAGTCCTACAACAACGCAAGGTGTTTTGTTTTGCACAATGGGCAGCTATCCGACTCCTACGTAGTGCAACAGGGTGTGAGACAAGGGGATGTTCTATCGCCAATTCTCTTCCTGCTGGCGATGGATGACGTATTGACGGCCAGTGTTGGTACAGCTGAGCGACAGGGCATTCAATGGAGACCGTTCAAAAGGCTCAGTCATTTAGACTATGCCGATGACATATGTCTACTGGCAAATAACATCAGTAGGCTGAACAGGATGTGCCAAACAATGCAAGTGAAGGGAGAGTCGAGTGGTCTAAGAATAAACAGCAAAAAGACAAAAATAATGCTCACAGGCCGCTCCACACAGCAGCGTATTATTTTACAGGAGACGCCAGTTGAAATAGTGGAACAGTTTAACTACCTTGGCAGTATTGTTTCTGCAAATGGTGGTACGGATCTGGACGTTAAAAGTAGAATGAATAAAGCTCGTGCTGCCTTCGGTACCCTGTCCCCAATTTGGAAATCCAGTCAAATCTTTTTACGCACTAAGTTGAGATTCTTCGAATCCAATGTCAAATCCGTGCTGTTATATGCTTGTGAAACCTGGAAAGTCACGTCTACCATTACGAAGAAATTGCAGGCTTTTGTGAATTGCTGTCTTTGCCACATCCTAAAGATTCGCTGTCCATAAATAATATCTAATGAGGAATTGTGGCGCAGGACAAGTCAAGAGCGGCTGGACGTCCACATAAGGAAGCGTAAATGGCGTTGGGTTGGTCACACTCTGAGGAAACCAAACGATGAAATTGCAAAGCAGTCCTTTGAATGGAATCCTCAGGGTGCACGGCGGGTTGGAAGACCAAGAACAACATGGAAATCAACTGTCCCAGCGGAAGTAGAATCCCAGTGAAAGACGTGGCCACAGCTTAAGTACCTTGCAGCAGAACGTGAAGGATGGAGACGTTTTGTTGACGCCCTATGCCCCAGCCGGGGTTACAGGACACGATGATGATGATCGAGATTTTTAAATTAAGAGAAATTAAAGAAAATATCGATACCTTCTCGTAAGAATGTATTAAGCGACATTTTCAATTTTTTTTTTGTACTGGAGAAAAATTGCGGAAAATTTTGAAAAAAAAATCAACTTGGTACAAAAAATTCACGTTTTTTTTCAAAAATTTTTACTTTGAAATGTATTTTCTCAAAAATTATTAACTTAAACAACTTGATTTAAAAAACAGACAAAAGAATAAATACTATCTTTCAAAATTGTTACCTATAGCACATCATTCTACATACTTTCATTGAAATTGATTTGATATTGGAGATTTTCAACGTGTTTTTTTCATGAAATAAATAAAAGATATTATTTCCAATAACTTAAAACACTTTTTTTTTTTATTTATATAAAACTTACTGACGATGGAAGCATTGTACCGAAATGCATTTAAGTAAATAAATTATGAAATAAGTGTTTTTAAGTTATTCAAAATAATATTTTTTATTTATACTTTAATTCATTTTATTAAAAACAATTCGTAACCGAAATATAAGATCTCAGGACTTTAAAATTACACAAAATGATTTTTTTTTTCTCAAGAAGAATACCGATTATCCGACTGATATCTTTTAAACAATTATTACTCATACTGTCATTCAGTCTTCAGTGTGTGAATTTGAATTGATGAGAGCATTGAGTAGTAAAAACGGAACTGCTATTTAATATAAAAAAAATTAAAAAAAAAAATCAGTTTAAAAATAAAACTAATTTCACAAAAGTTGATTTTAAAAGAACGGTGATGGAATTTTAGCTTAAAAAAAAAGTTAAAACGGAATATAGTAAGAATTGCTATTGTTTTTTTAATAACTGTGACCGAACTACCGCATCAGTTTTCGAGTAATACAGGACTGATGAATTATGTGAGTTTGGCATTACCACTCACGATTCGAGCAATCTACTACACCAAAATTTGGATTAGTTACTCCTTCATTCAATCACTGATGGCACTCCCTCACTGTTTTTTTCTATTTTAAGGCCATTAACTTTTCATGAAATTGCCTTTTCATTAAACATGATTTAGCTTCTTGATGGCATCTTATGAAAATCAACCTGTAATTGCACCAACAAAAAAACAATCTCAAAGAAGCAAAGCAAAGAAGAACGGTAAGTGGGTTCAAGCTAGCTAGGCTATTAGGTAATGCGGGGGAATTGTTTTTATAGTTAATGATAAAGTGGTGTCATATTTGCACCTCTATTCTTTTACAAATTTTATTTTTTTTTATTTTATTTTTTGTTTATGTGGTCTGGGGGGGGGGGCAATTGCCCCCTTTGCCCACCCCGTAGTTACGCCACTGAAAAAGAATGATCACCTCACACTATTATTTTAGTAAAATTGATTATTGAATTTCATGCTGTTAAACTGTTTTCTCTCATAACTTCAATGCCTCTTGAGCATTAGAGCAAGGAACTACATATGCGACTCAGTCGTACATTTTATTTCTTCTGTAAAAAGTCTTCACATTTTACAGTATGCACCACTTTTTATTTTAAGTGTAAGCGTGCAAGAGACATAACTATATTACTTTACAGATATCTATAATGGTTCACTGTGGCGTATGTGGAACGTTTTTTGCAAGGTGTATATTTTCCGAAAGCTTTTGAATTTAATGTTTAATATTTATTTTCGATAAGAAACAGTAGCATGTACATTGGGTCAAAACTTAAAAAAAAATCGTTTTAAATGGGGCTATACCCTCCGTCAAGGTGGAAGGGTAGTTTTCTAGGCAAATTACTTAAAATAGGAAAAAAAATCATTAAAAAAAGAGCAACACACCAAAAATTTCATGCTTTAATGTATTTTTACTTTTAAATTCAGAAATCTATTTTTTAATTATATTTTTGAACCAAGTTAACTAATTGAATAATTTTTTAAATAAAAATCAAAATTAGGAAAACAGGTTTCAAATTAATTTTTGTATTCAAAATTGAACGTTATTTTAAGTATTTTTTTGTTTGGTTATTTTATAATATTCAACAATGCTCTTATCAAATTCGTTTACAGAACTAGGGCCACAATAATCACTCCTAATTTTAGTCCTAACAGGTCACAACTCAATGGGAACCCACATGAGCAGAATGGGCATCAGCTCATTGCATTGGACTTATGTTGAGGATGTCAGGATTAGAAGGCGGAAAAGCGTTCACCTCACTTTCTTTGTGAATGCCCAAAACCAAAAAAGCAGCCCTAGGAGAATATTTTTCAACGAACTGGGTGACACCTCTGTCTTGCCTCTTAAGAACATCCTAAAATTCATCCAGAATTCAGGATTGTTCAAGGAGCCCCCCTGCACCCAAACATTCCCATAATCCGCTATCATTCCCCTCCCTCACCTATTTACCTTAACTCTAGGGAGCACAATGGATCCATAGAGATCCGAGTGAGATGATGGGGCTTGCCATTTTATCACCCCTCCAAACCTAACCTAACCTAATAGTTTGCTTCAGAACGATTCCCTTTGTATTTAGACGGTATGATGGTCGACACATCCATGCACTTGAGGGGAATGAGCCGCTGTTTGTAAATAGACACAAATATCTTTTAGTAAATTCAAACCGTGTCGGGTCAGTTTTCATTTAAAAATATTGTAAGCCCGCCGTATTTTGTTAACTTTTCCAAAGCTTTTGAATACAAAAATCTTTTCTTTTCTCCACAATCTTTTTATAAAGAGTCAATTTGCCTCATTTCTTATTGGTAAAATTTTGATAAGCAAAATGGTTTGATTTAACTATCTTGCATGCTTACTTCTTTTCGATGACCTACCTATTCTCTTAGCTTTATTCAGCCCATTCAAGACATAGCTCTACACATTACACATACACCTACAAACATTGTTTTTTGACCTGCATACATATGTACAAAAAATATGTTTCAATTTATACACATTAGTAGCTAAGCTAGTTACACACATTATGACTAATTCACATTGCAAATGCAAAATTTTCGTTTCAATTAGAGAAGAACTTACACTTTTCACTTTTCAAAAAAGTTTGAACATTTTCGAAGTGCAAGGTCGTAGGAACTTAGCTTTCTTACTTGACAACATTGAACTTTTAAACTTTTAATTTGCTGTAAAATATTATTTTGAAAAGTTGCAGGTGGATAATGAAAAGTGGTTTCCTTTCAACATTATAATATTAATTCATTCCTTTACTAAAGAAATCCCAACCACGAGGAGGATAAGGAATAAGCAACAAAAATTATTAGAACTCAATCAACTGCCTTGATACTTTTGTAATTTATATTTCCAAACTTCAAGATGATTGATTTACAAGTCCCAAACGTTGAGTGACCATCACAGCATAAAAAAAAAACAAAGCCCAGCTAACACAAATCCCTGAAATTACAATACTGTGGTCGAACCATTCGCAGTTCCTGATTCTTGTTCTCGTGCAGTAAAGTGTGGCATATAATTTCCAAATAAGGTTGACTAAAGTTCTTGGAGTCAGATTCCACCCACTAGCGTTGATTTACTCAAAAAAAACTATATGAGTCTTGGTCAAAAACAACGAATGAACTGAACACTCGTCAGATAAATACGTCTCACAACAACGCACACACACACACAATTAAATCCATACTCACATATTCAGTCATTCAAGAGGAGTTCTGTGATCCTATCCTGGACCTGGGATGAAATGGATATTATTTATGAAGCCAAAACTGACACTCGGTCACACTCAAAGTAATTTTTCAAACAAATAAAATCATTCTGACAACTCGCATCATGTAGGAACAGGATGCAGCTGAAATTACGTTAGTTTTTTTTTTTGCGTGTCGTCTTAGTTGCAATTCTCCTATTTCGTTTTTCTACATTTTTTTTTGAGAAAGGGTTATAACGCTGGATGACAGCACGTTTACTGCAGCAACAAACGCCCCAAAAATAGCAAAAATATCCAGCGACTATAATGTCCAACTAGAAGGAACCCAATAGAGCTTTGGGTAGGATTCTGATACTACCATCGCTACTTATTCTCTGTACTATATATATCTCCCCTTCCCCAAACAAACATAATCGTGCTACTTGCTTCCTGGTGTATGTAGTGGATTTGTGGTCGCTTTTGGAATAGAAATAAAGGCAGCAACCCGTGTTTCAGTTGCACAGATGAAAAGAAGCATGGATGGGTGGAGATTTGTGTTGGTTGCTCAGTTGGCAGTTGTATAAATGCACTTTTTGAAACTTTGACAGTTTAGTCCTGCGGTTAAAATGAGAGGAAGCGAAATCCTTTTTTGGCCAGAGAACCTGGTCGTTCATCGGTTGATGAATGTGGAAGATTTTTGAATTCTTTATGTGAGCGGATGACTGTGTTTCTGTATGTATGTATTAAGAACTGACCTTACCTACATATACTCCTCCTTAAAGTATTTTTAGAGTTTATCCTAGACTTTGCCACTCATAAAAGTCTTGATGATTTATTAATTCTTATTTGAAATATGTAGTGGCGTATATAAAGAAGCCGAACTGGATGATGATTTTTGTGTCCTTTGTGTGTAGGTATACTGTCTCATTTTTTTTTTATTTAAAAGTCTGGTTCTATTTTGATATAAAAGCATGCCACATTGCCAAATGGGTTTTAAAAAGTTTTGAAAATTTAAGGTAGTGAGCTGCACTTACAAGTTCATAGAAGTAGATACATACAAGTAGCAAAACTGAATGAAGTCAATGTCACGGTCAGCCACCAACATGGAGATAAGAGAATTTCCGAAACAATTTCTTGCATTGCCAAAATAACAAGTAAGCTCTCTTAGATCCGTTTGCTGATACGAAACTTAAGCATTTATGTTCTACTTAAAAAGCGTATGTTCTACTTTTTCCTCTGCGTAAACTGTCATATAATAGCTTATGTTTTCCTTAAATATTTAAGTTTCGTATCAGCAAATGTGCCTTAATACATATATGCAAAACTCTAAAATAATACAGTTATTGAATTGAGAAAAGTAACAACTAGTGGTTCTGGATGGCTATCCCTTGAATCACCAGAGTTTTAAGGCAAAGGGTCGGTTCTGAACTTTGGCACATCATGATCTGATAGTTAAGGAAGAATCTTTTTCCGATCACAGGTTAATTGAATTCTTTATATTTAGTACAACAAACTCTCGAAAACCTTTTAGAAACTTCTGAAAAACTAACTGGAATATTGGGACATTTTTAATGGGGTAGTTGAGAATGGCCTCAAATTGATTTATACCAATGCAATTTATTATCCTGAGAACTTTAATTTAATTTCGTTTATTCATCAAGCAGATTGATATAATATTATTAACAAATAAAATATAATCTTACAGACTACAGAACAAGGTTTATAAATATAATAAAGAATTAAAAACATAAATAAATGCATTTAACTAATGCTATAACCTAAATCACCAGTGGTAGAAGTTAAGTAATAAATATAATAAATATTTTTTAATAGATTCTCGACTTTGGTAGGAAAAGAAGTCAACATGATTACAAATGATATTTGTTTCTTTAATGCATCGAGTTAGAGGCTCATTAAAACCATAGTTTACCCGATGATAAGATTCATGAAATAGAATACAGGATCGCGTTTGCCTAAACGGAGCATATAGATCAACTAAGGACAATAGTAATGGGCAATTTATATGAGAAGTAATAATATCACCTATAAATACAATAGAAAAATACCGACGGCGAATATCAAGCGGCTGAAGTCCAAGCAGTTTACATCTGGTTTCATAAGAAGGGGTTTCAATATTCCAGCTTAGACGATGAAATACAATTCGCGAAAATTTTCTCTGAATCTTTTCAATCCTTAAACTGTGAGTTTTATAAAATGGATTCCAAATAATTGAGCAGTATTCAAGAGAAGACCTTACATAAGCATAGAACAGTGATCGAAGGGTAAATGGATCTTTAAACTCTTTTGAGTTTCGAACCACAAATCCAAGCATACTATTTGCTTTGGCAACCACAAAATCAGTGTGGGAGGTGAAACCTAGTTTGGAATCGAATACTACACCAAGGTCTTTTTTTTCTCTGAGCTTAGTAAGTTTTGTTTTATCGATTTCATATTCAAAATCAATTTGTCTAAGACAGCGAGAGAAAGATAAAGATTGGCATTTGGAGACATTCAAAAAGAGCTGGTTAGCAATGCACCATTCAGATAAGCACTCAAGGTCACTTTGAAGTAACAGGCAATCATCCAACGATTTGATACAACGATAAATTTTGATATCATCCGCAAACATTAGGCAGAGAGAATTTTTGATAAAATTTGGTATGTCATTGATCAACAACAGGAACAGAAGGGGTCCCAAGTGACTACCTTGAGGGACGCCAGAGGTTACCTGAATTACTTCAGAAAATAAGTTATCAATGCGGACAAGCTGTGTTCTTCCGTTGAGATATGATTCAAACCATTTTAGAATACTTGAATGGAAGCCGATGGATTCCATCTTTTTTATTAATATAAAATGGTTGACCCTATCGAAGGCCTTCGAAAAGTCCGTAAATATAGCATCCGTTTGAAAACCATTTTCGAGATTTCTAGTAATTTGGTTACAAAAAATTGCAAGGTTTGACGTAGTGGATCAACCAGATACAAATCCATGTTGAGATGGTGCAATCGTTTCTTTGAGAATAAAGGTAAGTTTTTCATAAACTATTTTCTCAAAAATCTTGGGAATTGTAGACAATTTACTAATAGGACGATAATTAGAAACATCTTGTTTGGATCCAGAATTATGGATAGGAATAATGTAGGAAATTTTCCAATCGTCAAGAAAAAGACCCTTATCCAGAGAAACATTAAACAGCAGAGTTAATGGCCCAGAAAGAGCAACAGCACAGTTTTTCAAAACAATTGGTGGAATGCCATCAGGTCCCGGTTGATTATCATCATTAAGATCACTTAAGGCTGACTCAACATCTTTGCGGCTAAAATTTAAGCTGCCTATATTGATAGAATTATCACTTATAATTGGTGAGTAATTGTGAGGAACACATTGAGGGGAAAAAATTTGCAAATAGGTTGCATATAGTATTTATATTAGTAGAAGTTGTCCCTAAATACTGCATGCAATTAGGGATCCCATTAGAGCATTTATTGCTATTTATGTAAGACCAAAAGTGTTTACTATTTTGTTTTAATTAAGATTCAATTCGAAACAGGTAATCCTTATACAAGAATTTATGTAAAAAATCAAATTATTTCTGAAGTCGTAAATAGATACTCCGAAGGGCAACATCATTGACGGAATTGCGATATAATTTATACGACTTATTCTTTTTATTATTTAAGTTTGATAAACATTTGTTCCACCAAGGTGGCTTAGAATTATTATATACAACAACTTTAGGAACAAATAAGGTAATTGCTTCTTTAATTGTCCCTAGCAATAAATTATATGCATCCGCGAGCTGGTAATTAAAAACGATATTGTTCAACGAAACCGAATTAAGATGATTAATTATTCCTTCGAAATTTGATTTTTTGAAATCATATTTGACTGATCTTCCCATTACAGGTTTAAAATAATCATAGAAACTAAGTTTTACACTTATAGCTAGGTGGTGAATACTATTTTGAAAAATAGGATAGTTACAATCTTTTACATCAGCAATAATTTCACTATCGATAAATATGAGATCAAGGATACGATTTAAACTATTTTTAAAATTATTAATTTGAGTGAGATTAAGTTCCGAAAAAGAATCTGATAACTCATATTCACATTCATTACAAACATTAGATGCAAATAAACAATATTCATCAGAATCCCATACCCAGTTTATATTACCGAGGTTGAAATCACCCAATATAATTACATGTTGATTACTATTTAATAATTTAATAACATCACAACAATTATTTACATGTATTTTAAATAATTCAAGAGGACTACCTGGTGGTATATAACCTAAGAATAAAGTTAAGTCACAGTCTTTGTTTATTATAACTCTCACAGCGATTTGATCAACGTCGAATCTCGATGGTAAAGTTGAAGATGACGAAGGAAGATTAACTTCGTAACATGAGAATGATGAACTGACAGCAATCATTACACCACCACCTCTTGTTTGATTGGTTTTTTCAAGACATCTGTCTTTGCGGAAGACCGATTAGTTTTTACTAACTTAAAACACTTTATTTCGTCTCTAGGAATTTCAGTTTTAGAAGCGATATGATCGATAAGTAGATTTGGTTCCGTATCAACCCTGAATTTGGACAGGTGAAACCAATAATAACGAGAAACAGCAGCATTATTCAGGGATGAAAAAGCATCAGTACCATATAATTTAGATTTTTTAGCTATATTATTTTTAATCGTAGATTTAGAATTATTAATGTTATTTTGAAGGTTATAATTTAATCACATCATCAAGGCATGAGAGTTCAGAATCAGATAGAGGTATTGATTTAGCAGTGGAAAATTCACTATCACCAGCATTCTTATTTAACGTATTAGCAGCAGCCACATTGGCAACACTATTAATAAAAATAGCATTCATCTCGGCAGCCACACTATCACCGTCATCGAGCGCAGCAACACCAACACCATCAACAATATTTAACCCATCATCATTAGCAGCAACAACAGGAGAAATATTATAAGAAACGTCATTACCTACAGCAACATCACCCACAGCAGCAGCAGCATCATCAACATCATCCGAAGCAACAATGACCACCTTTTTCACAGTAGCATCACCATCAGCGGCAACAACAATAACTTAGACAAATCTGCCGAGAAATTCACAGAAATACTACCCAAGCAACACAAAAACTCTTGAAGAATTCTTTAAATAAATTTATCAGCTCTTAATGGCATCTTAGTTCAGTCTTCTTGATACCATTGCACTTAATAAGCACTTTATGAATTCTTGAAAAGATCATTTACAGCCAATACTTAAAAATACATCTTATAGACATCTTATAGACCTCTTTTTCAAGCTATTTTTTCATATCTCTTTATGAAACTTCATTAAAACCTCTTTAACTGCTTAAAAATAAGAGTTTTTTAAGAGTTTACTAGCTTGCTCTCTCAAAGATATCTTGAAGACATCTTATAGACCTCTCTTTGAAGTTATTTTTTATATCTCATTATGAAACTTCTTCAAAACCTCTTTAACTCCTTAAAAATAAGAGTATTTTAAGATTTTACTAGCTTGCTCTCTCAAAGTCATCTTGAAGACATCTTATAGACCTCTTTTTGAAATTATTTTTTCATATCTCTTTATGAAACTTCTTCAAAACCTCTTTAACTCCTTATAAATAAGAGTATTTTAAGAGTTTACTAGCTAGCGTGCTCTCTCTCAGACATCTTGAAGAGGTCTTCCAGATATCTTTAATGACATTGTTGCATTGATTTCTTATATGCCATTGATACTGGGTTTGACATTTCGTTTTTTAAGACCTAAAAAGTAATTAATGACCACTTAATGGTGTCTTATTAAGAAGTAATAAAGCGTGATTTGACTCTGCAGAAGAGTAACTATATATCCAAGACGTTTTAAAGAGTTTTTTAAGATTTTTTTAAAACGTTTTGAGATTTGGAGAAAATATTAATTTACTTATGCATATTTTTTACAGGGTGTCATTAATATTAAAAAATTAAAATATTTTTATTTAAATTTTTAATTGATATTTGTATATTTTTTGGTTTGTTTGTCTATCTGCTAAGCATGTTAGGTTATATTTTGAGACCAAATGGCTACATTATTGTTATAAGCTGCATTTTATAAAACTTTTTGATCAGATCTGTATAATAGAAAAAGCGTTTATAACATGTGAATAAGACTTTGAAAATTTTGCGAAACTCAGAAGGGTGAAAATAGCTACTCCAGCCTATAAACTTGGTGGTAACACACACAAGTTGTTGTTGTTCATTCAAAATTATTCAATGAAAATTGCTTTAATTTTGATGTGTAATCAAAACGTGGACTTTCCTCTGTGCTACGTTTCGGAGTATAGCACGTAACGTAGCGCGTATTCTCAGAATTCTGATTTGATATTTTGACACCTGTCAAACTAAAAGTGTTTTAGTGGACCCAGAATGTCAGGCGTGACATTAGGTAATATCCACCTCCTAAATCGATTAGCGTACTCTGTTTTTCGAGTCCACCGTACCAAAACTATTGGCACATTTTGACACCTGTCAAACTAAAAGTATTCTAGTGGACCCCAAAGTTCGGGCGTGACACTAGGTAATATCCACCTCCTAAATCGATTGGTGTACTCCGCTTTTCGATCCACCGTATCAACAATTTTGGCAAATTTTGACAGGTGTCAAACTTAAAATATTCTAGTAGACCCAGAACGTCAGACGTGAATCCCAGCACTCAGACAATTTTCTATCTCTTTTTCGTTTGTGACTTATGTAAATAATAAAATGCTGCTTTAGAAACAAACAAAATAAATAATTGGATAACTATTTAAAAAGAGGCACCCCGTCGCTTACACGCCATATTAATTGATTGCAATTTCTAAAATCATTTTGTATAAAATATAATAAATGACAATTTGGGCTTAAATAATCGCAGATTCATTTCATAATTTTGTGTAGACCTCTTAAAATAACATAATAACCCAACAAAATGCAATTAACATTTTTTTTAACGAGTTTTGTGTCTAGAAAGAAAATGAAAAAAAAAAAAAATGTAAATATCCTTATTTTTTTAAGCGCGTGAATTTTTAGGGGGGTAGCATCTATGACTTTAAAGTAAATATGATCGTGCATGTCGAAACACATTCTAGATATGCTTCACAAAATATGTTAAGACTGTCATTTTAAAATAACTAACTTGGCCGAGCTTCTTATAAATGAAATTAAAACAATCCCTTATGTTTTCACCACTCATCTTAAGTTTCATTCCATTTCATTAAAATGCAACTCAATGTTTACATGCGTGAAATAGAAAATATTATTTATTGCCATGATGCATGCGTAAAAGAGAAAAAGTAAACGTAGTTTTTTTCTCGGTCCGCGTTTACTTTTAAAGAGATTTTAAAGACCTTTTTAAGAGGATTTTAAGATCTATTGAAAACCTCTTTAAAATATCTTGAATACGTCGTCAATACATCAACAAAAAAAGTCCTCTTTATAAGCACTTACAAAGACATTAATAAGAACTCTTCACTTCATACAATTGGCTCCGCCTCTTTGGGCCTTTTTGGGTCTTAGAGACATCTTTAAGTTATCTTGCAGTGTTGAATGCTCTTATTTAAGAATTCTGAAAGATATCTGTAAGAGGAGAATGTGTTGCGTGGGTAAGCAATGCTTTTATCAAAGGATGTCCATTAAAACAAGGTAAGAAAAGCAACAAAAAACCATTTTTTCAATGTCGCCAAGCGCACCAGATCAAACATCGACTGGGAGATCTACAAATCCAGTCAAAGAAAATTCAAATCTGAAACACAGCGAGCGAAACGCTGCTAGTGGAGAACCTTCTGCGATGAAATAGAAGGCACCAATGAATCAGCTAGACTAAGGAAAATTGTCTCCAAAGAGCCATTCACCTTAGGTTCCTTAAAGGAACCAAGTGGTTGCTGGACAGAATCATGCAGTGAAACTCTGTAACTCTTAGTTAATGCTCACTTTCCCGGGTGCAGCTCTAGAAACTGTGGGACTAGCTATCTCCTTCAGACTACCAGACTTTTGCAGCGTCTTCCAAGCCGAGGAATTGGCAGTGATAAAAGTAGCAACGCAAATATCAATGATTGCTATACCATGAGCTGATATCACCCTCTTTATTGATAGCCAAGCAACAATAAAAGCAATTTCTGCCACCGAGATACATTCGAAGCTTGTGACTTCCTGTCGCGAAGAGCTTAGGGCTCTTGGCATGCAGCATAACATTAGACTCTGCAGGGATCTGAAATTTTTAATCAAGGCCTTAAATTTCTCAAGGTCATGCCTGAATTGTGGCACCTCACAATGACACAAAAAGCCCTCAGATCCTTATAAAAGGTCAGCTAGTTTTAGTAAATGGTGAGGCGTAGATTTTTTGTAAGTGAATTTTTAAATTTTTTTTCCAGGCCATAGAAATTGTTGGTACCTTATTTTTGGGAAATTTGCAAAAATTAATACTACTTGGAAGGTCCTAAGATCTTTATAAAAGGTCAGTTAGTTTCAGTAATTGGTCAACTCTAGATTAATTTTAAGGTTTTATCAATTTTATGTCCTAACTACATAGATAGAAAACCAATCAGGTTTTAACCTTCCACCCCTCCAAAGGCAGAGAAAGAAACTTTGGTATTCGATATCAGTATACATGTACGTACATACAGGTCCAAACTAAGATTAAAACCTTGGATGAATAATTCTCTCATTAAAATTATAAACTTTGAACATAAATTACATACAAAAGTGTCGAGCTCCTCCACTTAACACTAATCTTAAATTCCGTTTTAAAAAATTTGTAAGAAAGTTAAAAAAGAAATCCGTTTTTGTCGTGACAATTTTTACAATAACAAAATTATAAACGCAAAAGGTAACCTTAGAGAAGAATGGAAAGTCATAAACGGTATTATAAATAGAAAACAAAAAATTCAGTCCAGTTCAATGTCAGTAGAGAATGGTAGCTCAAGTATTTCTGATTCCAGAGAAATTGCTAATTTATTCAACAGTTACTTTACCAATGTAGGCCAAAGCTCTCTTCCTTGTGAAATATCATTTTCTTGCTCATGCTGCAATAGCTATAGTCCTTCAAATGAGTTTCACAATGGAAACAGTTTCTGTTTTGAAATGATATCTGGTTTTGAAGTTTTAAAAACTATAAATTCACTTAAAAACTCAAACTCTGTTGGAGTTGATGGTATCTCGAATGTTGTGTTGAAAAAAACTGCGTTAAATATAGTAGATGTAATGTCACACATTTTCAATAAAAGTGTCTTGTCAGGAATCTTCCCTGGTGAGCTCAAATCAGCTTTTGTAATTCCCATTTTTAAAAAAGGTAACAAAAATGACATTAAAAACTATAGACCTATTTCGTTATTGTTTTTGAAAAAATTATGAAAACGAGAATTCTGCGTTATCTAATAAATTTAAATTTATTAAGTCCCCTTCAGTTTGGATTTAGGTCAGGTTTGTCAACAGAAGATGCTCTGTTAAACTTTTGTTGTTTAATCCAGCAAGGTGTAGATAAAAAAATGAAATGTGCTGCTCTTTTTGTTGACATCACGAAAGCATTTGATATGGTTAATCATAAAATCCTTTTGAATAAATTATATGATGCTGGTTTTCGTGGATTCATTTACAATTGGTTTGAATCTTACCCTAGTAATCGAAATCAAAGACTCAAAGTGTGTAACACATTTAGTGATTCTATGTATATTAATATAGGTGTCCCACAAGGATCAGTCCTTGGGCCCATCCTTTTTTTGATATAAATGATCTTTTTGACCTACCTTTTTTCGGGACAGTGAGTGCCTTTGCTGATGATATTGCGATTGGATATAATGCAGTAAATCCATTGAATTTAGTTGCTGATATCAATCATGACGTTAATTTATTAAGGTTATGGTTCGCTGACCATAAATTAATTGTTAGTAACAAGACCAAATTGATGCTTTTCGGCCCTGATTTAAACTCACAAACTGACATAAATGTTTCATGCTCCGTATTGCACCCGTTGTAGCCTGTTTAATAGTGACTGCTTAAGATCTTCTCCATTATTTAGTTTTAATGACATAGAGCCTTGCAATAGTATGTGTTTTAATGTTGAAATTGTAAAAGATTTCAAATATCTAGGCGTCACAATTGATCAACACTTGAAGTGGACTGAACACATTTTGAATCTTAAGCAGTACTTCCTTTCTACGATAAGAGGTTTTTATCGCCTAAGAAAGTTATGTTCAAATTCAACATTAAAAAACACCTATTACGGAATATTTCAATCCAAATTACAATATGGAATTTGTTGTTGGGGAGGCGCTTATCTAAATAAAATTCATCAACTGACGATCCTTCAAAAATGTGTTTTAAGAAAGATATGCAACGCTTCTCGCTTAGCTCACTCTTTAGAATTACTTAGACAGACGAAAATTCTACCAGTAAGACACTTGCTTTATTTTAAAGTCTTAAAAATATTTTTTATGAGAGGTGGTTATTTGGAAAGCCCTATAACAGACCTATATAACTTGAGAAGAAATGCTACCACTGTTCAAACTTTACCCTTTCGGACTACACTTTTTAGAAACTCATACACAATCGTTTCTCGCAAATTATACAACAGACTTCCAATCGAACTACGGAGCATTAGAAACTTGCCACTTTTTTTAAGTTCCTTAAAATCATGGCTTCTCCACTTTAATACTCATGACATCGAATCTCTGCTAAGCTACATTGTTTGATTTAATTTTTAATTTACTACCATGATCTCTTATGAATGTTTTTTTTTTTGTAAATATTCTTTCTGTCTTTTTTTATTCAATTGATGAAAATTATGTTATTTGTTTAATTCATATCAATTATTGTAATACTTTTTTTTTATCCAACGTTAATTCCTGTATTCACCCCACAATAGAATAAATTTTTGTTAATGTGGCATTATCTCAATTAGTATTTAAATTTAAATGCTACAAACTATTCTCTTAAATTATTATAAAAACTGAATGTGTTTTTATTTATCATAGATATAAGTTATTAAAAAAATGTTAGGAGAATAAGGACTCAATAAATTCAATTCAAATTCAATTCAATACCTATACTGCCATGTTAAGAAGTAAAAAACGTAACTGACATTTTGGCTGCTTTGAGTTAGGGCCAGTTTTGACATCTTTGATATGTCTGCTATTTTATTCTTCAAAAATAAAAGCCCTTATTTGCTTTTGTAATGGCTTAAAATGCTTAAGAAAAATGACGTTCGTTCAAAGAACCATGCTTTTTAAGGAAAAATTGACGTTTTAGCACTCAATTTAAGAAAAAAAAAGTGACTACCATACAAGCATTAGTACATCTGATAAATAATCAAGGCAAAAAAAATCATTCACTTATAAATACAACAGAAAAGCACTCAACAACAAAACAAAAAAGATAGAGATAAAAACAGAAAAACGCGTTTATCTCGAAATGTCAAAAATACACTTACGTTTTTTCTTCTTAACACGGCAGTATAAGCCCCCATACTCAGATTTTGGTAATATATCCACTCCCAAAATTTGCTGTCGGCTCTTACGCTATTGGGGAGTTATTTAACGGAGCCCCGAAATCCATTTAAAAACGCCAAAGTATTGTTTTTGTTATTTAAAATCTCGTGCGTGATTCTGGCATTTGATGTTTCGGGATTGGAACTTGTATATTACCATTCAGGATTTTGTACCCTTTCTTATTTGTTAACGTTTATGTACGAAAAGGTTCTGTAGTCAAGTGGGTTTGAGATTGTGTACTTATCTAATGTGGTTTCAGATTTTTTTGGTCAAACTTACATAGGTTGATGAATTTTTCAAAGTGATGAAAGCTGTCGCATTGTTCATGGGCTTTGTAGTGAAAATGAGAAGGAAATACACTCGCAAAAACACTTTTGCTGATAAGACCTGAATTAACTTGGTTTTAAATGCCGACTGAAAGTATCAACCTATGGTTTTCTTTAGACGATGGCGCTTGTCGTGTTTTAAAGAGAAAATGTTCAAGGTCCGAAATAAGAACGGATTAGTGGTCGGTTACCGTTCCCAAACCGCACGAGTGGCTGTGTCGTTTTTTTTTTTTTAATATTCCCTATAGAAATAAAAAGAAAATATATTTTTAAGGTTATACAGACAGCGTTTTGATTTTCATCTTAAAACATTCAGTTTACGTCTTTTCAATGTCTCTTTTCTTCTTCGAGAGACTCTTAAGAACAAAAATTTTAATCGAATTCTTTGCAAAATAACTACTAGGCTTCATAAATTGTAACCTAATTTTATTAAAAAAATCTATTTTGTTTTAAAATTGCCTAAAAAATACTTTATACACTCCTCGTCAACTGAATACGCACAAACATTTTTGAATATATTTTATCCATTTTTTCCAAACAGTGATGGTTATTATGCCATCTGTTGATGGTAAAAATTTTCTTAACATATAAATAACAGAATTTCAAAGTTTTATCCAAAAACAACCGTGAGTTTTTCCTTCAACCACTTCCAAAGTGTAACTTATGCAAAGTAGAAGTTTTTTTTTGAGTCAACTGAATAGGTACAAAAATTAAAATTGGTATTGGAATGGAATGAAACAAGTTTTTGTTTAAGTTTAGTAGTGGGTACTTCTACCTTTATTTTTAATTACTTCGTAAATTCGATCCGGCATGGAATCGTATAGCTTTTGAATGTAATTTAACGAAATTTCGCTCCACGCTAATTTGATTGCAGAAATTAAGGGTTCTTTGTCTTCGAACTGACGACCACCCTCATAAACTTTGCGTACTAACCATCCCCAGACATTTTCTATGATGTTTAGATCAGGTGAGTACGGCGGCCATTGAAGCAACTGCACTTGTTGCTCCTCTATCCATGTTTTTATTATGCGCGCTGAGTGAATAGGCGCATTATCATGTTGGTAGGTCCAGTTTATGGGTCCAAAGATGTTAGAAAATTTAGGAAAATTTCTTTCCACAATTACTTTATACCCAGCTGCTGTCATTCTTGATGTTACAACCTCGAGCTCAACTGTTCCATAATAACTGACTGCTCCCCATATCATGACACCTCCTTCACGACTATGATGGCGCTTTAAAAATCTTTTTTCTTTTCTTAAGTCGTGAAAATAGAAGTTGAACCCATCAGGGCCATCGAAATTAAACTTTTTTTCATCTGAAAAAACCACGTGATACCATTCTTTTTTCCAACTCATGTGAAGTCTTGAAAAATCTAATCGCAACATTTTCGGTCTCTCGTCAAGTGGTGGTTTTTTCTTAAGTTTCATTCGTTTAAGATGGCTTGAGTTGTTGATTACTCTTAATACTGTTGAGCAACTTGCGTTTACGCCGACTTTTTGTTTTATTTTTGCCACAGAATCAGAAGAATTTGATGCATATCTTAAAATTCTTCGTCTCTCAGCTGCTGTTGTTGCTGTTTTCTTACCTCCCTTCATGTTTTTGCCGTATGCATCTTTATTTTTCAAGTAAGAATAAACTACATTAAAACTTCGGCGAACTTTATCAGCTATTGCACGTCCAGTTAGGCCTTGGTCTCTAAGTAAATCGATTTTAGCTTTTTCAACACTGTTAAGACACGTAGATCTACCCATTTTTCTTAAAATTTGAAATCAAGAATTAAATTTTACTAAAAACACTAAAATCGTTAATTTAAACTGTCAAGCACTCCAAAAAACTTATAAACAACGAAGAAAATGGCGTTGTACCTATTCAGTTGACTAAAAAAAAAACTCCTACTTTGCATATAAAACACTTTGCAAGTGGTTGAAGAAAAACTCACGATTGTTTTTGGATAATTCTTTCGGAATTATCTGCTTAACATCTTAAGGGAATAGTTAGCATCAACAGATGGCATAATAACCATCACTGTTTGGAAAAAATGGATAAAGTATATTAAAAAATGTTTGTGCGTATTCAGTTGACGAGGAGTGTATTTCAAACTCAGAATAAGTCAGGGCAGTTTTTTGAGATACTCCCATTTCAAAAACCTGACCTCTGAGTATTTCTGAGCTTGAATTCAAGTTGTTCAACACACAAAAACAACTTCAGGAGAGTATGGTCTGTTATATGTTAAAAAAATATTGGTCACAAAAGTGTAATTTTCCTTCGAAAATTAGGGAATCAAATTTAGTAACTCAAACCCTTTTTGTTATTATTTCTATTGTGTCTTTAAATAAAACCATTTGTTTCAATTAACACTTCATTTTAATATTACTTATAAATTAACTATAATAAATTTAATTCAAAAGACTATTCATTTACATTAATACATGAGTATAGATGATTATTAAGCGGAGTAAATGAGATGAGAGCCAAAAGCGAACTGAACTCTAGTGAGGTTTAACTTCTTAGCTGTTGCTTGACAATTATCTTCTGGCTAAAGGTACATGTAGATGTTGCAGGTACATACTCATCATTCCTCCCCACTAGCTTTAGACGGACTCGGGCGGCTATTAGCATTGAAAACGAACAATGGGCTTTCTTACACGAGTTGATCGTCTTGGTGTGTCTGGTGCAGGGCTCGGACTACGAATCGTCAAGGTGGCAGCTTCAGGATTTCGACTTGTACTGGGTGAGCTGTGTTCCTGACCTTGATTATCTCTGGAAAATACAAGATTATTTGTTAAAGATTCAGAGTTACCTATTTGATCACTTGAATTTTGGCCTTCAGCTAAAATTCTAGCTGAACTAAAACTATCGTCGTTGACGTCATCTTGTCTGGCTCTTAATTGGTTTTGTTGGCGTTTCCAAATACCTTTGGCAGTGCGTACTGAGTATGTTATGGAACCCAGTTGGGAAATTATAGTTCCTTTATACCATTTGTGACCTTTGGTGAAATTGCGAACATAAACGGGTTGATTAACTGCAAACTTCTGACAGGATAAGCTACGACTGTTGGCCTTGGAACTCGGTGCAATTTGCGATAAAATTGTTCGATGAGTTCTGCCATGAAGAATTTCGGCGGGACTTTTTCCTGTTAACGGATTAGGTGTTGTCCTGTATGTCATCAAATATTTTGAAATGGCGGCGTCCATACACTTCTCCTCCTCGCAGACTTTACGTAAGTTCGTTTTAAATGTGCGAACAAAACGTTCAGCCTCTCCGTTTGATGATGGATGGAATGGTGCTGTCCTTAAATGTTGAATTCCATTGGAAGTACAATAATATTCGAACGATACATTCAGGCAATCCTTCCAGCGCGAATATTCTTGAAAGTGCTTTGATTGTATTGGTCGATGTTGTATTTTTTAGCGATATAGCAAACGGGAACTTAGAAAGTGCGTCTACGCAAATAAACCACATCTCATTGAAGAATGGACCAGCGAAATCTATGTGGATTCGCTCCCATGGCTTTTCTGGTTGCGGCCAGCTGTGAAATTCTTTAGGAGGATCTACTGCAAATGTTTGGCAAACACGGCAGTTTTTAACATTTAACTCAATGCTTTCATCAATTTGAGGCCACCAACAGTAACGGCGTGCGAGTTGCTTCATGCGAACAATACCCCAATGACCTTCGTGAAGCATTTTTAAGATTTTATCTTGAAGCTTATGAGGGATCACAACGCGAATGTAGTCAGTTTGGAGCAAAATAACTCCTTGTTGGGTTGTGAGCGAAATCTTCGGTTGAAGTAAGGCGCTAGATGTTTTCACATGCAGGCAGAGTTTCTGGCCACCCTTTTTGTATATACTGCTTGATTTTATATAAGACTGCATCTTTGCGAGTTTCTTCAGCAACATCTTTGGCGTTTACAGGAAAATCATTTATTTTGTCTTCTATTTCACAAGTTATTTCCTGGCAAGATTCTTCTAAGGCGTCAAACTCTGTATCTGGGCCAACTGGTAATCGGGAAAGTGCATCTGCATTAGCATGTTTGTTTGACGGTTTATAGCGAATTTCATATGTAAGACTCATTTGATTTAGTGCCCATCGTGTTAAACGGCAGTTGTGATCGTTGGAAGTTTTTTGTTAGGATGAAACAATGAAATTAAGGGCTTTATGGTCGGTGTATAGGATGAAGCGGCGGCCAAATAGATACTGGCGAAATTTGGTTACACCAAAAATAATTGAGAAAGCTTCTTTCTCTATTTGGCTATAATTCCGTTGTGAATCGCTGAGAGTTTTCAATGCATGGGCTATCGGCTGTTCTGTTCCATCTGGACTGAGGTGAGAAATCACCGCGACTATCCCATAAGATGAAGCATCTGTTGCTAGTATGATAGGTAGTTCTGGTTTGAAATTAACAAGGTATGTTGCGTCCTCAAATTGCTGCTTCAGATTTAGAAAAGGCATTTTCTTGTGGAGCCCGCCATTGGAACAAAACATCTTGTTTTCTAAGTCATTCAGAGGGGCTGCAATTTGGGAAAAACTTTTTATAAAACTGTTTGTAATAGTTTATCTTACCCATGAATGACTGCAGCTCTTTGAGGTTGGTAGGACGAGGCAACTTCCTAATGGCTTCCACTTTGCTTTCAGCTGGGCGTATACCTTTTGCACTGACTGATATGGCCTAAGTATTCGACTTCAGATTTCATAAAATCGCATTTTTGTAGGTTGACTCGCAGGCCATTATCAGATAAACGTTTAAAAAACGGCTTCCAAATTGTGTAAATGTTCTTGCATATTTTTTCCTGTAACCAGGATATCATCCAAGTATACGGCGCATTCAATACCCGACAAGACTGCTTCTAGTGTCCGCTGAAATATTGCAGGAGCGCTAGCAATGCCAAATGGCAAACGTTGGTACTCATATAAACCCAACGGCGTATTCACAACAGCACATTTTTTTGAATTTTCTTCCAATTCAATTTGCAAATATGCTTCAGACATATCCAATTTGCTAAAATATTGACCTTTGGATAGCTTATGGAACAATTCCTCAGGTCGAGGAATTGGATATTGATCGATTTCAAGCTGTGGGTTGATCGTAACCTTAAAATCCCCACATATGCGCATCTTTTGATTACGTTTCGGTACAATCACGATTGGCGCAGCCCATTCGCTAAACCGAATATGCTTCCAAATTCCCTCTTTTTCTAAACCACTAGCTTCTAATTTAAACGCTTCTAGCAGTGCATAAGGAATTGGTCTCGCTTTAAAATACTTTGGATTTGAGCTGGATTTTAAATAGAGCTTTGCTTTGACAGAATTGCAGTGCCCTAACGAAGACGCAAACAAATCTGGAAACTTAGCACATAATGCATCTACATCACTTAGTGACACACTCTCTAGTACACACGTGTCACTACCACCATCGAAGTTAACTTTCAATCCAAACGATTCTGCCCAATTCCAACCAAAATATTTATTATCACCGTGCTCCATATTAGTGATAAGCAATGGCAATTTTTTGGTAAATCCATTAAAAGATACATTGACATTTGCTTCCCCTAGCAAAGGGACATCGATTCCACCATATGATTTCATTCTACGACTTGATTCGGAATAAGCTGGGCAGCTGATCTCATTATACCCAGGTATACCTATCATTGACTTGCTTGCTCCTGTATCCAACAAAAAAAAATTAATATTTAAATTCATATAACAAAAATATTCTTTACCCACTGATTTCTTTAAGTCTATTATTTTCCTACCAAACGTATACCTACTTTTCCACATCTGTTAAAGAGCCTTTACATTCAATAAAAAAAACTACATGCAAAGAGACATCTCCCAGAAAAAAACATTCTATTTGGATTATAATGACTAGCAAAACGATGTTATAGTCTTCTATAAAGGTAAATGTACCTAAGTCAACCAAACTAGTAAAACTAATAAAAAAAATTACAACTCTTTTGTGCAGGTTTTGCCAACCCTTCTCTTTTAAAATCACAAGGAATCTAATAGCAATAAATACTCACACATTGCATCTCTTGCAACGTCTAGCAACCAAAAACCTTTCCATATTACCTAGTGGTTAGGGTACACCTATACATCCATAGTTACATTCCCATCAACTAAAAGGTAAGGTAAGGTCTCAAAAGATTCGAGTTGGGCTTTTATAGCTATTTTATATATGAAAATGTAATTAAGTGTCACTTTTAAGCCATCCGGAAATTACGTATTTCCTTTGCAAGCACCTGATGCCAGAGTCCTATCCGATTAAGTCTGCTATTTTGGATCCATCGTCAACGATGTCGCCCATACTTCCAAGAATTTTTATGTATATCTATATGTGTCCCTAACAGTCTTCTAGCTATTTTGCCTCCGATACATTTTTGTTTCTAAAGGCAATCGACTCTGGAAGAGAAGAATGTGCTCCTATCGCATGGATTGCGTTGTATTTTCATAAGCACAAAAAGTTTTCCAACATATAATTTTCATCGTCCATAATTTTACAGTTTGTCTCTGCTGTCTCTGTGTTTGTGGTTCAAATAAATTTCTCGAAGTTGACATTCTTACCGTGGCGCAAGCTCCTTTAGAATTTATTATTTTTGCAAACAACCTGAATGATTCGGTTAATGGCATAATAACACGGCTGATTCCCTAAAGAATTTTGAAATTATTTTTCAGGGATTTTGCAAAAAGCATTGGTAAAATATTTGCATCGCATGAACCAAGAGCAGACGCATTCGACAGTTCTGTCTGATGTGTTTTTTTTTAACCGCGATCATTTTTTCCAACAAACGAGTTTTACATTGTTTTGTATTGACACAAAATATGGAACTCGAAATTTCAATAAAATATGACATAAAGATGATGGATAAGGGATAACATAAAATATTGGTCCCTGCTCCCACAACCCGTGTGTCTGGTCTGTCTGTTGTCGATATGTCTGCATTCCGAGTTTATAGCTAAACTGATGCGTGTCGGTTTTCTTAAACTTTGGAATTTAAAGGCTCAATGGTATATTTTTTGTTTAAAGCTCTAGGTTCATACAATTTACTACACAATGTATGTAAAGTAACTCTAATCGACACTTTTTACCATTAGTTCTGCTGATGTTAAGTTCTTGAATCCTTAATTTGACAAACCTTATACCCGGTTTACCGAAAAGAACCGGAAATACAAATAAAAGTTAAATATTTAATTCCATGTGACATCTCCCACGACTAAATCTATTATCCTGCAGAGCCGGACGTCGCAGTCTGACTTATAAAACTGAATAAAAGTGCTATTAATGCTTGAAAATGAAATACCTACAAGATTAAAATGTAGTTGACTTGGTGGACGAATGATTTACATCTCCATGATTAATAATAATCGGAAGCAGATTACGTTGTCCAGCTTGTAGCTATGTATACATTAGAACCAAAATACGTCATAAAAATCAAAGCAACCCATGAACTAATGGACGAATTAAAAAAAGTACATAGTGCTACATATGAACTATTAAAGATGCTCACTTAATAAAACCATTTCCTGCTGTTTGTGATGGCTTTCGCCTGTCCGGATTAAACAAAAAAAATAATAAAAACAAAAACAGGATGCAAAGGATTAAGTAAGATTTTAACAGTAAAAAGAAAAAACACAGTAGAGAGTAAGATTTATGAATAATTCAAATTTTTGTAAGTTCTTTATACAAAAATGGCAAATGGTCGTTTGAGCAATTTTAGCAACTCCTTCTCATCTTGTGCTATCTTAATCGTTTTGACTGCCTTTTAGTGATGGGGTTACGTAGATTTCCAAGATACGGATACGGAAGTAAAAGAAAAAGAACAGGGAGACGTGCACACGGTTTAAAGCATGGGCATTTAAATGACAATCCTATTTTGTGTACTACGACGACACGACAAAAAAAAAGAAGCTTTATTGCTGAGGTATGAGTTCCGTCTCTGAGATATATTTGCATGTCAAATTGGAATAAAACGCTGAATGCTCTCTTTGTAGATGGCAATGAATGTTTATGTTAAAAAAAGGTATAAAATAGTTTTTTGTAACATGAAGGATGAAGGTTTTGAAAAGTCTTTCTTGCTGAGGATGATGTATGTATGTTTATGGAGTACGAATATGTGGATTTGACTTATTTTTCCATTTCTTTTTGGTAGACGTTTAAAGAATGGAAAACGGTTTAATAAAGAAGACCAAGGAACAATTGATGGAGTTACTTTGGCTCAGAATGTGACCATGATCATAGGCTCCCGAAGGGTTTTGTTCAGAGGCCAGACAAAAATTAATATTAATACATTTTTGTAAACTATAGGTAAGTACATTTGGTTGTGTCTAGCAAAATCAAAATGTTTATTTTGAATTAAGTTCAAATAAAGAAGTTTAAGTGAGCTCTACTCCATATATTACGTTTCGGCCAGATAAAACAGTTTTAAAAAATTGTGCAACATCGCTGTGTTCTCCTTTGCTTTGCTTATTTAATAAGTCTCTTTCAGAAGGAAATTTTCTTGAAGTATGGAAAATCTCTTATCTTATGCCTATTCATAAATCTGGGTCTAAAAATTCAATAGAAAATTACAGAGGTATTTCTAAATTATCAGCAATTCCCAAGCTGTTTGTGAGTATTGTGAAAACTAAATAAGAATTCTTAACAAGAGAAACTATACCTGAGCTGCAACATGGCTTTGTATCTGAGCGTTCTACCACTACAAATATGGCTCTTTTCCCTGCTTATGTAATTCAATCTATTGAAAACAGGAGTCAGGTCGATGCAATTTACACAGATTTTAGTAAGGCCTTTGATTCAGTAAACCACTTTACGCTACTGCGTAAACTTGAATTATTTGGTTTCCACTCCACAGCTCGAGTTGGATCTCATCATATCTCATTGGCAGGTCTCAAAAAATTGTCATCAACTTCTTCCTTCTCTTTAATATCTTTATAATGATATAACATCTATAATAAAATATTCGCAGTGCCTTTTATATGCTGACGATCTTTAGCTATTCTCTGAAATTAACAGTGTCCATGATTGCTACCTAATACAAAGTGATATTGATCAGATCTTAGAGTGGTGCAATTTAAATTGCCTGAAATTGAGCCCAACAAAATGTAGTGTTATCTCGTTTTTAAGTTGAAAACACCCATTAAATTCGATTACCTTCTGGATTCTATCCTACTCTCACGTGTAGACAAAATAAAGGACTTAGACATAATGCTTGAGTCAGATTTCTCCTTTAAAAGTCATGTTGACTATGTAGTTGGAAGAGCTAATTCACTTGTTGGATTTATTAAGCGAAATTGTGTTGATTTTAGAGACCTTCATGCATTGTTATCCCTTTAAACAGCTCTGGTTCCATCTATACTTGAATATGCAGACGTTATATGGATTCCGGTTTTGAAGACTTTCTCTCTTCGCTGCTCTCCCTTACTCTGTTTAATACGAATTTAGGTACCGTTAAGATCTTTACGTTCTTTGGATTTGCTTTTCGAACGATATCACAGGAAAAGCTATGGTAATAATAATCCTATTTGTAGATCTACATATTAGACATTTCAATGAAGTTTGCCATTTAATTATTGAACTATGCAACTCTAGAGATTTGTTTAAGGCGAATTTATTAGTCATTTTTACTTTTTAGTTATGCCATCGTATTTCATATATTTAACTGTACTAGTATCCGCCCAGTGGTCGAAATTCGACCATTTAAAATCTATATTTAATGCATAGCTTTTCTTTATAACTTAAACAAATTATACATTGATAAATTAGACTAAGAGCCCACAGCAGATTTTGGGTGTGAGTGATAGCAAAAAAAGAATTCAAAAGTTTCATTAAAGGCTATTCAATAAATCAAAGTCTTGCAGTCCACAACTAGGGCCTTACACAAAAGTATTGTTTTGTGAGAAACAGTGCACGGCCATTCCAATGGATATTATATAAAAACAAATTTTAATTTATGTTGACAACTTTAAAGATTCAATACTTCCGTGTACACAATATTTTTGGTAAAGACTTTTCATCATTAGCTAAATGACCCTGGCCACTATACCTATCTACTGGCAGCGACGTATAATTGACCATGAGTAAAAACAGGTCGCCTCAGCAAATTCCAACTCTATTGAAAGTTTGACCCTGTGACTTATTTAATGTTGTAGCGAATGCGGAAATAACAGGAAACTGCGTTCTTTGAAAGTCGGAAGGCAAAATGGTTCCCCTATTAGTAAAATTTATACGAGGTATCAAAAATCTTTTGTTTTTTGCCTCCAGTCAAAATTTCGCATTCAATTGCATTATTATACAAAGTCTTGAAATGCATTCTGGTTTCATTAACAAAAGTTTGAGATGTATTTAAATTTCAAATGAGCAAAACAATGCAATTTATTTTTAACTCAAATTTATTAGGCGGCAAACCACTAAAATTAACAGAACTTCAAAATTCTACCGGATAATTACCAACTGCACTGTCATTATCAGAGACTATCGTAACTTAAATACATTTTTGTATAACCTGGCGAACAAGAACATCATTATTAACCAAATAACGTGGGTGCCAAAAGAACTGAATTCAAAATACGATCAGAAAGTAAATTCCGTGAAATATCACCATAAATTTCACAATAACATTATTCAAATTGCCAACTAATTGTTGCGGAATTTCAATAATATTATCGACATACTGCAGAACCCCCTTTTTTGAGTTAAAGTCACATTATGAAATGAAAAAAAAAAAACATTTCAACTTGTTTCACAATTTTCTATTAAAGTGGCTCGTGAGCCATGTGGTACAACAGGTAGGATTTGACGAAAATCAACACACAAAAGTATTGTTTTGCCCCCAAATGGTTTAAATTTATTTTCTTCAATTGTAAACAAATCTCTCAATAATAGTCTAAGAGCCGACAGCAAATTTTGGGAGTGGACAGTGGAGGTATAACCAAAATCGGAGTATGAGGAATTATAGGTACATGTATCGTGATATCAAATAAGAAAGTCTGGCAGGTTTTGTTTTCAGCCTTTGGGAGGGGTGGGGGGCTATAAAGTGCTAGATCCCCTGATTTATTTTCAGGGTTATAACCTCTTTAATTTATTTTTAAAAAATTGGATATGATTACCTGTCATTTTTCCTAAGCATAAACACCACAATCTTGACGGTCCGATTAATAGAACTCAAGATATAACCATTTTACGTGAACCTTATCATCCCTATTTTGGAGATTTTCAACAAAGCAAAAAATCAACAAATAAAGTCTCCACAAAAACGCCAATGAGGTTTGCTTAAAAAGGTAAAATAATGGGTATTATTTATCGGATTACCAAGATAAAAGTCTTGAAACTTAGGGAAAATGACAGAGCATCATATCCAATTTTTAAAAGTGAATTGAAGTTCTAATGACCCTACCATATGTTGCATGTTGCATGTTGCATGTTGCATGTTGCATGTTGCATGTTGCATGTTGCATGTTGCATGTTGCATGTTGCATGTTGCATGTTGCATGTTGCATGTTGCATGTTGCATGTTGCATGTTGCATGTTGCATGTTGCATGTTGCATGTTGCATGTTGCATGTTGCATGTTGCATGTTGCATGTTGCATGTTGCATGTTGCATGTTGCATGTTGCATGTTGCATGTTGCATGTTGCATGTTGCATGTTGCATGTTGCATGTTGCATGTTGCATGTTGCATGTTGCATGTTGCATGTTGCATGTTGCATGTTGCATGTTGCATGTTGCATGTTGCATGTTGCATGTTGCATGTTGCATGTTGCATGTTGCATGTTGCATGTTGCATGTTGCATGTTGCATGTTGCATGTTGCATGTTGCATGTTGCATGTTGCATGTTGCATGTTGCATGTTGCATGTTGCATGTTGCATGTTGCATGTTGCATGTTGCATGTTGCATGTTGCATGTTGCATGTTGCATGTTGCATGTTGCATGTTGCATGTTGCATGTTGCATGTTGCATGTTGCATGTTGCATGTTGCATGTTGCATGTTGCATGTTGCATGTTGCATGTTGCATGTTGCATGTTGCATGTTGCATGTTGCATGTTGCATGTTGCATGTTGCATGTTGCATGTTGCATGTTGCATGTTGTCCGTCAAACATCCGTCAAACATCCGTCAAACATCCATCAAACATCCATCAAACATCCGTCAAACATCCTTCAAACATCCGTCAAACATCCGTCAAACATCCATCAAACATCCGTCAAACATCCGTTAAACATCCATCAAACATCCATCAAACATCCTTAAACATCCGTCAAATCTCCATCAAACGTCCGTCAAACATCCGTCAAACATACGTCAAACATCCGTCAAACATCCGTCAAACATCCATCAAACATCCGTCAAACATCCATCAAACAACCGTCAAACATCCGTCAAACATCCATCAAACATCCGTCAAACATCCTTCAAACATACATCAAACATCCATCAAACATCCGTCAAACATCCGTCAAACATCCGTCAAACATCCATCAAACATCCGTCAAACATCCGTCAAACATCCATCAAACATCCGTCAAACATCCATCAAACATCCGTCAAACATCCATCAAACATCCGTCAAACATCCATCAAACATCCGTCAAACATCCATCAAACATCCGTCAAACATCCGTCAAACATCCGTCAAACATCCGTCAATTATCCGTCAAACATCCGTCAAACATCCGTCAAACATCCGTCAAACATCCTTCAAACATTCGTCAAACAACCGTCAATCATCCGTCAAACATCCATCAAACATCCATCAAACATCCGTCAAACATCCGTCAAACATCCGTCAAACATCCGTCAAACATCCATCAAACATCCATCAAACATCCGTCAAACATCCGTCAAACATCCGTCAAACATCCATCAAACATCCGTCAAACATCCATCAAACATCCGTCAAACATCCATCAAACATCCGTCAAACATCCGTCAAACATACGTCAAACATCCGTCAAACATCCGTCAAACATCCGTCAAACATCCGTCAAACATACGTCAAACATCCGTCAAACATCTGTCAAACATCCGTCAAATATCCATCAAACATCCGTCAAACATCCGTCAAACATCCGTCAATCATCCGTCAAACATCCGTCAAACATCCATCAAACATCCGTCAAACATCCGCCAAACATCCGTCAAACATCCTTCAAACATCCGTCAAACTTCTGTCAAACATCCATCAAACATCCATCAAACATCGGATGTTTGACGGATGTTTGAAGGATGTTTGACGGATGTTTGACGGATGTTTGACGGATAATTGACGGATGTTTGACGGATGTTTGACGGATGTTTGACGGATGTTTGATGGATGTTTGACGGATGTTTAATGGATGTTTGACGGATGTTTGACGGATGTTTGACGGATGTTTGACGGATGTTTGACGGATGTTTGATGGATGTTTGACGGATGTTTGACGGATGTTTGATTGATGTTTGACGGATGTTTGATGGATGTTTGATGGATGTTTGACGGATGTTTGACGGATGTTTGACGGATGTTTGACGGATGTTTGATGTTGCTTGTTGCATGTTGCATGTTGCATGTTGCATGTTGCATGTTGCATGTTGCATGTTGCATGTTGCATGTTGCATGTTGCATGTTGCATGTTGCATGTTGCATGTTGCATGTTGCATGTTGCATGTTGCATGTTGCATGTTGCATGTTGCATGTTGCATGTTGCATGTTGCATGTTGCATGTTGCATGTTGCATGTTGCATGTTGCATGTTGCATGTTGCATGTTGCATGTTGCATGTTGCATGTTGCATGTTGCATGTTGCATGTTGCATGTTGCATGTTGCATGTTGCATGTTGCATGTTGCATGTTGCATGTTGCATGTTGCATGTTGCATGTTGCATGTTGCATGTTGCATGTTGCATGTTGCATGTTGCATGTTGCATGTTGCATGTTGCATGTTGCATGTTGCATGTTGCATGTTGCATGTTGCATGTTGCATGTTGCATGTTGCATGTTGCATGTTGCATGTTGCATGTTGCATGTTGCATGTTGCATGTTGCATGTTGCATGTTGCATGTTGCATGTTGCATGTTGCATGTTGCATGTTGCATGTTGCATGTTGCATGTTGCATGTTGCATGTTGCATGTGCATGTTGCATGTTGCATGTTGCATGTTGCATGTTGCATGTTGCATGTTGCATGTTGCATGTTGCATGTTGCATGTTGCATGTTGCATGTTGCATGTTGCATGTTGCATGTTGCATGTTGCATGTTGCATGTTGCATGTTGCATGTTGCATGTTGCATGTTGCATGTTGCATGTTGCATGTTGCATGTTGCATGTTGCATGTTGCATGTTGCATGTTGCATGTTGCATGTTGCTGTTGCATGTTGCATGTTGCATGTTGCATGTTGCATGTTGCATGTTGCATGTTGCATGTTGCATGTTGCATGTTGCATGTTGCATGTTGCATGTTGCATGTTGCATGTTGCATGTTGCATGTTGCATGTTGCATGTTGCATGTTGCATGTTGCATGTTGCATGTTGCATGTTGCATGTTGGCATGTTGCATGTTGCATGTTGCATGTTGCATGTTGCATGTTGCATGTTGCATGTTGCATGTTGCATGTTGCATGTTGCATGTTGCATGTTGCATGTTGCATGTTGCATGTTGCATGTTGCATGTTGCATGTTGCATGTTGCATGTTGCATGTTGCATGTTGCATGTTGCATGTTGCATGTTGCATGTTGCATGTTGCATGTTGCATGTTGCATGTTGCATGTTGCATGTTGCATGTTGCATGTTGCATGTTGCATGTTGCATGTTTGCATGTTGCATGTTGCATGTTGCATGTTGCATGTTGCATGTTGCATGTTGCATGTTGCATGTTGCATGTTGCATGTTGCATGTTGCATGTTGCATGTTGCATGTTGCATGTTGCATGTTGCATGTTGCATGTTGCATGTTGCATGTTGGCATGTTGCATGTTGCATGTTGCATGTTGCATGTTGCATGTTGCATGTTGCATGTTGCATGGCATGTTGCATGTTGCATGTTGCATGTTGCATGTTGCATGTTGCATGTTGCATGTTGCATGTTGCATGTTGCATGTTGCATGTTGCATGTTGCATGTTGCATGTTGCATGTTGCATGTTGCATGTTGCATGTTGCATGTTGCATGTTGCATGTTGCATGTTGCATGTTGCATGTTGCATGTTGCATGTTGCATGTTGCATGTTGCATGTTGCATGTTGCATGTTGCATGTTGCATGTTGCATGTTGCATGTTGCATGTTGCATGTTGCATGTTGCATGTTGCATGTTGCATGTTGCATGTTGCATGTTGCATGTTGCATGTTGCATGTTGCATGTTGCATGTTGCATGTTGCATGTTGCATGTTGCATGTTGCATGTTGCATGTTGCATGTTGCATGTTGCATGTTGCATGTTGCATGTTGCATGTTGCATGTTGCATGTTGCATGTTGCATGTTGCATGTTGCATGTTGCATGTTGCATGTTGCATGTTGCATGTTGCATGTTGCATGTTGCATGTTGCATGTTGCATGTTGATGTTGCATGTTGCATGTTGCTGTTGCATGTTGCATGTTGCATGTTGCATGTTGCATGTTTGCATGTGCATGTTGCATGTTGCATGTTGCATGTTGCATGTTGCATGTTGCATGTTGCAATGTTTTGCATGTTGCATGTTGCATGTTGCCATGTTGCATGTTGCATGTTGCATGTTGCATGTTGCATGTTGCATGTTGCATGTTGCATGTTGCATGTTGCATGTTGCATGTTGCATGTTGCATGTTGCATGTTGCATGTTGCATGTTGCATTGTTGCATGTTGCTTGTTGCATGTTGCATGTTGCATGTTGCATGTTGCATGTTGCATGTTGCATGTTGCATGTTGCATGTTGCATGTTGCATGTGTGCATGTTGCATGTTGCATGTTGCATGTTGCATGTTGCATGTTGCATGTTGCATGTTGCATGTTGCATGTTGCATGTTGCATGTTGCATGTTGCATGTTGCATGTTGCATGTTGCATGTTGCATGTTGCATGTTGCATGTTGCATGTTGCATGTTGCATGTTGCATGTTGCTGTTGCATGTTGCATGTTGCTTGTTGCATGTTGCATGTTGCATGTTGCATGTTGCATGTTGCATGTTGCATGTTTGCATGTTGCATGTTGCATGTTGCATGTTGCATGTTGCATGTTGCATGTTGCATGTGTTGCATGTTGCATGTTTTGCATGTTGCTTGCATGTTGCATGTTGCATGTTGCATGTTGCATGTTGCATGTTTCATGTTGCATGTTGCATGTTGCATGTTGCATGTTGCATGTTGCATGTTGCATGTTGCATGTTGCATGTTGCATGTTTCATGTTGCATGTTGCATGTTGCATGTTGCATGTTGCATGTTGCATGTTGCATGTTGCATGTTGCATGTTGCATGTTGCAGGTTGGAGGTTGCATTTTGGTTGTTGCATGTTGCATAATGCATGTTGCATGTTGCATGTTGCATGTTGCATGTTGCATGTTGCATGTTGCATGTTGCATGTTGCATGTTGCATGTTGCATGTTGTCCGTCAAACATCCGTCAAACATCCGTCAAACATCCATCAAAACATCTATCAAACATCCGTCAAACATCCTCCAAGCAATCCTCAAATCATCCGTCAAACATCCATCAAACATCCGTCAAACATCCGTTAAACATCCATCAAACATCCATCAAACATCCTTAAACATCCGTCAAATCTCCATCAAACATCCGTCAAACATCCGTCAAACATACGTCAAACATCCGTCAAACATCCGTCAAACATCCATCAAACATCCGTCAAAACATCCATCAAACAACCGTCAATACATCCGCAAACATCCATCAAACATCCGTCAAACATCCTTCAAACATCCATCAAACATCCATCAAACATCCGTCAAACATCCGTCAAACATCCGTCAAACATCCATCAAACATCCGTCAAACATCCGTCAAACATCTATCAAACATCCGTCAAAACATCCGTCAAACATCCGTCAAACATCCATCAAACATCCGTCAAACATCCGTCAAACATCCGTCAAACATCCATCAAACATCCGTCAAACATCCGTCAAACATCCGTCAAACATCCGCCAAACATCCGTCAAACATCCGTCAAACATCCTTCAAACATTCGTCAAACAACCGTCAAACATCCGTCAAACATCCATTAAACATCATCAAACATCCGTCAAACATCCGTCAAACATCGTCAAACATCCGTCAACCATCCGTCAAAACATCCGTCAAACATCCTTCAAACATTCGTCAAACAACCGTCAAACATCCGTCAAACATCCATCAAACATCCATCAAACATCCGTCAAACATCCGTCAAACATCCGTCAAACATCCGTCAAACATCCATCAAACATCCATCAAACATCCGTCAAACATCGTCAAACATCCGTCAAACATCCGTCAAACATCCGTCAAACATCCATCAAACATCCGTCAAACATCCGTCAAACATCCGTCAAACATCCATCAAACATCCATCAAACATCCGTCAAACATCCGTCAAACATCCATCAAACATCCGTCAAACATCCGTCAAACATCCGATGTTTGATGGATGTTTGACAGAAGTTTGACGGATGTTGAAGGATGTTTGACGGATTTTTGGCGGATGTTTGACGGATGTTTGATGGATGTTTGAAGGATGTTTGACGGATGTTTGATGGATGTTTGACGGATGTTTGACGGATGTTTGATGGATGTTTGACGGATGTTTGACGGATGTTTGACGGATGTTTGATGGATGTTTGATGGATGTTTGACGGATGTTTGACGGATGTTTGACGGATGTTTGACGGATGTTTGACGGATGTTTGACGGATGTTGTGATGGATGTTTGATGGATGTTTGACGGAAGTTTGACGGATGTTTTACGGATGTTTGACGGATGTTTGATGGATGTTTGACGGATGTTTGACGGATGTTTGACGGATGTTTGACGGATGTTTGATGGATGTTTGATGGATGTTTGACGGATGTTTGACGGATGTTTGATGGATGTTTGACGGATGTTTGACGGTTGTTTGATGGATGTTTGACGGATGTTTGACAGATGTTTGACGGATGTTTGATGGATGTTTGACGGATGTTTGACGGATGTTTGATGGATGTTTGATGGATGTTTGACGGATGTTTGACAGATGTTTGACGGATGTTTGATGGATGTTTGACGGATGTTTGACGGATGTTTTGATGGATGTTTGACGGATGTTTGACGGATGTTTGACGGATGTTTGACGGATGTTTGACGGATGTTTGACGGATGTTTGACGGATGTTTGATGGATGTTTGACGGATGTTTGACGGATGTTTGACGGATGTTTGATGGAATGTTTGATGGATGTTTGACGGATGTTTGACGGATGTTTGACGGATGTTGATGGATGTTTGATGGATGTTTGACGGATGTTTGACGGATGTTTGACGGATGTTTGACGTTGTTTGATGGATGTTTGACGGATGTTTGACGGATGTTTGATGGATGTTTGACGGATGTTTGACGGATGTTTGACGGATGTTTGATGGATGTTTGACGGATGTTTGATGGATGTTTGACGGATGTTTGACGGATGTTTGACGGATGTTTGATGGATGTTTGACGGATGTTTGACGGTTGTTTGATGGATGTTTGACGGATGTTTGACAGATGTTTGACGGATGTTTCATGGATGTTTGACGGATGTTTGACGGATGTTTGATGGATGTTTGATGGATGTTTGACGGATGTTTGACAGATGTTTGACGGATGTTTGATGGATGTTTGACGGATGTTTGACGGATGTTTGATGGATGTTGACGGATGTTTGACGGATGTTTGACGGATGTTTGACGGATGTTTGACGGATGTTTGACGGATGTTTGAGGATGTTTGATGGATGTTTGATGGATGTTTGACGGATGTTTGACGGATGTTTGACGGATGTTTGACGGATGTTTGATGGATGTTTGATGGATGTTTGACGGATGTTTGACGGATGTTGATGGATGTTTGACGGTATTTTATTTTTTTTTTTTTTTTTGTATTTTTTTTTTTATTTCTTTTTTTTTTTTGCCTAACGATGTTAGACGGATGTTTGACGGATGTTTGACGGATGTTTGACGGATGTTTGATAGATGTTTGACGGATGTTTGACGGATGTTTGATGGATGTTTGACGGATGTTTGACGGATGTTTGATGGATGTTTGATGGATGTTTGACGGATGTTTGACGGATGTTTGACGGATGTTTGACGGATGTTTGATGTGCTTGTTGCATGTTGCATGTTGCATGTTGCATGTTGCATGTTGCATGTTGCATGTTGCATGTTGCATGTTGCATGTTGCATGTTGCATGTTGCATGTTGCATGTTGCATGTTGCATGTTGCATGTTGCATGTTGCATGTTGCATGTTGCATGTTGCATGTTGCATGTTGCATGTTGCATGTTGCATGTTGCATGTTGCATTCTGCATGTTGCATGTTGCATGTTTGCATGTTGCATGTTGCATGTTGCATGTTGCATGTTGCATGGTTGCATGTTGCATGTTGCATGTTGCATGTTGCATGTTGCATGTTGCATGTTGCATGTTGCATGTTGCATGTTGCATGTTGCATGTTGCATGTTGCATGTTGCATGTTGCATGTTGCATGTTGCATGTTGCATGTTGCATGTTGCATGTTGCATGTTGCATGTTGCATGTTGCATGTTGCATGTTGCATGTTGCATGTTGCATGTTGCATGTTGCATGTTGCATGTTGCATGTTGCATGTTGCATGTTGCATGTTGCATGTTGCATGTTGCATGTTGCATGTTGCATGTTGCATGTTGCATGTTGCATGTTGCATGTTGCATGTTGCATGTTGCATGTTGCATGTTGCATGTTGCATGTTGCATGTTGCATGTTGCATGTTGCATGTTGCATGTTGCATGTTGCATGTTGCATGTTGCATGTTGCATGTTGCATGTTGCATGTTGCATGTTGCATGTTGCATGTTGCATGTTGCATGTTGCATGTTGCATGTTGCATGTTGCATGTTGCATGTTGCATGTGCATGTTGCATGTTGCATGTTGCATGTTGCATGTTGCATGTTGCATGTTGCATGTTGCATGTTGCATGTTGCATGTTGCATGTTGCATGTTGCATGTTGCATGTTGCATGTTGCATGTTGCATGATGCATGTTGCATGTTGCATGTTGCATGTTGCATGTTGCATGTTGCATGTTGCATGTTGCATGTTGCATGTTGCATGTTGCATGTTGCATGTTGCATGTTGCATGTTGCAGTTGCATGTTGCATGTTGCATGTTGCATGTTGCATGTTGCATGTTGCATGTTGCATGTTGCATGTTGCATGTTGCATGTTTGCATGTTGCATGTTGCATGTTGCATGTTGCATGTTGCATGTTGCATGTTGCATGTTGCATGTTGCATGTTGCATGTTGCATGTTGCATGTTGCATGTTGCATGTTGCATGTTGCATGTTTGCATGTTGCATGTTGCATGTTGCATGTTGCATGTTGCATGTTGCATGTTGCATGTTGCATGTTGCATGTTGCATGTTGCATGTTGCATGTTGCATGTTGCATGTTGTCCGTCAAACATCCGTCAAACATCCGTCAAACATCCATCAAACATCCATCAAACATCCGTCAAACATCCTTCAAACATCCGTCAAACATCCGTCAAACATCCATCAAACATCCGTCAAACATCCGTTAAACATCCATCAAACATCCATCAAACATCCTTAAACATCCGTCAAATCTCCATCAAACGTCCGTCAAACATCCGTCAAAACATACGTCAAACATCCGTCAAACATCCGTCAAACATCCATCAAACATCCGTCAAACATCCATCAAACAACCGTCAAACATCCGTCAAACATCCATCAAACATCCGTCAAACATCCTTCAAACATACATCAAACATCCATCAAACATCCGTCAAACATCCGTCAAACATCCGTCAAACATCCATCAAACATCCGTCAAACATCCGTCAAACATCCATCAAACATCCGTCAAACATCCATCAAACATCCCGTCAAACATCCATCAAACATCCGTCAAACATCCATCAAACATCCGTCAAACATCCATCAAACATCCGTCAAACATCCGTCAAACATCCGTCAAACATCCGTCAATTATCCGTCAAACATCCGTCAAACATCCGTTCAAACATCCGTCAAACATCCTTCAAACATTCGTCAAACAACCGTCAATCATCCGTCAAACATCCATCAAACATCCATCAAACATCCGTCAAACATCCGTCAAACATCCGTCAAACATCCGTCAAACATCCATCAAACATCCATCAAACATCCGTCAAACATCCGTCAAACATCCGTCAAACATCCATCAAACATCCGTCAAACATCCATCAAACATCCGTCAAACATCCATCAAACATCCGTCAAACATCCGTCAAACATACGTCAAACATCCGTCAAACATCCGTCAAACATCCGTCAAACATCCGTCAAACATACGTCAAACATCCGTCAAACATCTGTCAAACATCCGTCAAATATCCATCAAACATCCGTCAAACATCCGTCAAACATCCGTCAATCATCCGTCAAACATCCGTCAAACATCCATCAAACATCCGTCAAACATCCGCCAAACATCCGTCAAACATCCTTCAAACATCCGTCAAACTTCTGTCAAACATCCATCAAACATCCATCAAACATCGGATGTTTGACGGATGTTTGAAGGATGTTTGACGGATGTTTGACGGATGTTTGACGGATAATTGACGGATGTTTGACGGATGTTTGACGGATGTTTGACGGATGTTTGATGGATGTTTGACGGATGTTTAATGGATGTTTGACGGATGTTTGACGGATGTTGACGGATGTTTGACGGATGTTTGACGGATGTTTGATGGATGTTTGACGGATGTTTGACGGATGTTTGATTGATGTTTGACGGATGTTTGATGGATGTTTGATGGATGTTTGACGGATGTTTGACGGATGTTTGACGGATGTTTGGACGGATGTTTGATGTTGCTTGTTGCATGTTGCATGTTGCTTGTTGCATGTTGCATGTTGCATGTTGCATGTTGCATGTTGCATGTTGCATGTTGCATGTTGCATGTTGCATGTTGCATGTTGCATGTTGCATGTTGCATGTTGCAATGTTTTGCATTGGTTGCATGTTGCATGTTGCATGTTGCATGTTGCATGTTGCATGTTGCATGTTGCATGTTGCATGTTGCATGTTGCATGTTGCATGTTGCATGTTGCATGTTGCATGTTGCATGTTGCATGTTGCATGTTGCATGTTGCATGTTGCATGTTGCATGTTGCATGTTGAATGTTGCATGTTGCATGTTGCATGTTGCATGTTGCATGTTGCATGTTGCATGTTGCATGTTGCATGTTGCATGTTGCATGTTGCATGTTGCATGTTGCATGTTGCATGTTGCATGTTGCATGTTGCATGTTGCATGTTGCATGTTGCATGTTGCATGTTGCATGTTGCATGTTGCATGTTGCATGTTGCATGTTGCATGTTGCATGTTGCATGTTGCATGTTGCATGTTGCATGTTGCATGTTGCATGTTGCATGCTTGCATGTTGCATGTTGCATGTTGCATGCTTGCATGTTGCCATGTTGCATGTTGCATGTTGCATGTTGCATGTTGCATGTTGCATGTTGCATGTTGCATGTTGCATGGTTGCATGTTGCATGTTGCATGTTGCATGTTGCATGTTGCATGTTGCATGTTGCATGTTGCATGTTGCATGTTGCATGTTGCATGTTGCATGTTGCATGTTGCATGTTGCATGTTGCATGTTGCATGTTGCATGTTGCATGTTGCATGTTGCATGTTGCATGTTGCATGTTGCATGTTGCATGTTGCATGTTGCATGTTGCATGTTGCATGTTGCATGTTGCATGTTGCATGTTGCATGTTGCATGTTGCATGTTGCATGTTGCATGTTGCATGTTGCATGTTGCATGTTGCATGTTGCATGTTGCATGTTGCATGTTGCATGTTGCATGTTGCATGTTGCATGTTGCATGTTGCATGTTGCATGTTGCATGTTGCATGTTGCATGTTGCATGTTGCATGTTGCATGTTGCATGTTGCATGTTGCATGTTGCATGTTGCATGTTGCATGTTGCATGTTGCATGTTGCATGTTGCATGTTGCATGTTGCATGTTGCATGTTGCATGGTTGCATGTTGCATGTTGCATGTTGCATGTTGCATGTTGCATGTTGCATGTTGCATGTTGCATGTTGCATGTTGCATGTTGCATGTTGCATGTTGCATGTTGCATGTTGCATGTTGCATGTTGCATGTTGCATGTTGCATGTTGCATGTTGCATGTTGCATGTTGCATGTTGCATGTTGCATGTTGCATGTTGCATGTTGCATGTTGCATGTTGCATGTTGCATGTTGCCATGTTGCATGTTGCATGTTGCATGTTGCATGTTGCATGTTGCATGTTGCATGTTGCATGTTGCATGTTGCATGTTGCATGTTGCATGTGCATGTTGCATGTTGCATGTTGCATGTTGCATGTTGCATGTTGCATGTTGCATGTTGCATGTTGCATGTTTGCATGTTGCATGTTGCATGTTGCATGTTGCATGTTGCATGTTGCATGTTGCATGTTGCATGTTGCATGTTGCATGTTGCATGTTGCATGTTGCATGTTGCATGTTGCATGTTGCATGTTGCATGTTGCATGTTGCATGTTGCATGTTGCATGTTGCATGTTGCATGTTGCATGTTGCATGTGCATGTGCATGTTGCATGTTGCATGTTGCATGTTGCATGTTGCATGTTGCATGTTGCATGTTGCATGTTGCATGTTGCATGTTGCATGTTGCATGTTGCATGTTGCATGTTGCATGTTGCATGTTGCATGTTGCATGTTGCATGTTGCATGTTGCATGTTGCATGTTTGCATGTTGCATGTTGCATGTTGCATGTTGCATGTTGCATGTTGCATGTCTGCATGTTGCATGTTGCATGTTGCATGTTGCATGTGCATGTTGCATGTTGCATGTTGCATGTTGCATGTTGCATGTTGCATGTTGCATGTTGCATGTTGCATGTTGCATGTTGCATGTTGCATGTTGCATGTTGCATGTTGCATGTTGCATGTTGCATGTTGCATGTTGCATGTTGCATGTTGCATGTTGCATGTTGCATGTGCATGTTGCATGTTGCATGTTGCATGTTGCATGTTGCATGTTGCATGTTGCATGTTGCATGTTGCATGTTGCATGTTGCATGTTGCATGTTGCATGTTGCATGTTGCATGTTGCATGTTGCATGTTGCATGTTGCATGTGCATGTTGCATGTTGCATGTTGCATGTTGCATGTTGCATGTTGCATGTTGCATGTTGCATGTTGCATGTTGCATGTTGCATGTTGCATGTTGCATGTTGCATGTTGCATGTTGCATGTTGCATGTTGCATGTTGCATGTTGCATGTTGCATGTTGCATGTTGCATGTTGCATGTTGCATGTTGCATGTTGCATGTTGCATGTTGCATGTTGCATGTTGCATGTTGCATGTTGCATTTGCATGTTGCATGTTGCATGTTGCATGTTGCATGTTGCATGTTGCATGTTGCATGTTGCATGTTGCATGTTGCATGTTGCATGTTGCATGTTGCATGTTGCATGTTGCATGTTGCATGTTGCATGTTGCATGTTGCATGTTGCATGGTGCATGTTGCATGTTGCATGTTGCATGTTGCATGTTGCATGTTGCATGTTGCATGTTGCATGTTGCATGTTGCATGTTGGGCATGTTGCATGTTGCATGTTGCATGTTGCATGTTGCATGTTGCATGTTGCATGTTGCATGTTGCATGTTGCATGTTGCATGTTGCATGTTGCATGTTTCATGTGATGTGCATGTTGCATGTTGCATGTTGCATGTTGCATGTTTGCATGTTGCATGTTGCATGTTGCAGGTTGGAGGTTGCATTTTGGTTGTTGCATGTTGCATAATGCATGTTGCTTGTTGCATGTTGCATGTTGCATGTTGCATGTTGCATGTTGCATGTTGCATGTTGCATGTTGCATGTGCATGTTGTCCGTCAAACATCCGTCAAACATCCGTCAAACATCCATCAAACATCTATCAAACATCCGTCAAACATCCTCCAAGCATCCGTCAAACATCCGTCAAACATCCATCAAACATCCGTCAAACATCGTTAAACATCCATCAAACATCCATCAAACATCCTTAAACATCCGTCAAATCTCCATCAAACATCCGTCAAACATCCGTCAAACATACGTCAAACATCCGTCAAACATCCGTCAAACATCCATCAAACATCCGTCAAACATCCATCAAACAACCGTCAAACATCCGTCAAACATCCATCAAACATCCGTCAAACATCCTTCAAACATCCATCAAACATCCATCAAACATCCGTCAAACATCCGTCAAACATCCGTCAAACATCCATCAAACATCCGTCAAACATCCGTCAAACATCTATCAAACATCCGTCAAACATCCGTCAAACATCCGTCAAACATCCATCAAACATCCGTCAAACATCCGTCAAACATCCGTCAAACATCCATCAAACATCCGTCAAACATCCGTCAAACATCCGTCAAACATCCGCCAAACATCCGTCAAACATCCGTCAAACATCCTTCAAACATTCGTCAAACAACCGTCCAAACATCCGTCAAACATCCATTAAACATCCATCAAACATCCGTCAAACATCCGTCAAACATCCGTCAAACATCCGTCAACCATCCGTCAAACATCCGTCAAACATCCTTCAAACATTCGTCAAACAACCGTCAAACATCCGTCAAACATCCATCAAACATCCATCAAACATCCGTCAAACATCCGTCAAACATCCGTCAAACATCCGTCAAACATCCATCAAACATCCATCAAACATCCCGTCAAACATCCGTCAAACATCCGTCAAACATCCGTCAAACATCCGTCAAACATCCATCAAACATCCGTCAAACATCCGTCAAACATCCGTCAAACATCCATCAAACATCCATCAAACATCCGTCAAACATCCGTCAAACATCCATCAAACATCCGTCAAACATCCGTCAAACATCCGATGTTTGATGGATGTTTGACAGAAGTTTGACGGATGTTTGAAGGATGTTTGACGGATTTTTGGCGGATGTTTGACGGATGTTTGATGGATGTTTGAAGGATGTTTGACGGATGTTTGATGGATGTTTGACGGATGTTTGACGGATGTTTGATGGATGTTTGACGGATGTTTTGACGGATGTTTGACGGATGTTTGATGGATGTTTGATGGATGTTTGACGGATGTTTGACGGATGTTTGACGGATGTTTGACGGATGTTTGACGGATGTTTGACGGATGTTTGATGGATGTTTGATGGATGTTTGACGGAAGTTTGACGGATGTTTTACGGATGTTTGACGGATGTTTGATGGATGTTTGACGGATGTTTGACGGATGTTTGACGGATGTTTGACGGATGTTTGATGGATGTTTGATGGATGTTTGACGGATGTTTGACGGATGTTTGATGGATGTTTGACGGATGTTTGACGGTTGTTTGATGGATGTTTGACGGATGTTTGACAGATGTTTTGACGGATGTTTGATGGATGTTTGACGGATGTTTGACGGATGTTTGATGGATGTTTGATGGATGTTTGACGGATGTTTGACAGATGTTTGACGGATGTTTGATGGATGTTTGACGGATGTTTGACGGATGTTTGATGGATGTTTGACGGATGTTTGACGGATGTTTGACGGATGTTTGACGGATGTTTGACGGATGTTTGACGGATGTTTGACGGATGTTTGATGGATGTTTGACGGATGTTTGACGGATGTTTGACGGATGTTTGATGGATGTTTGATGGATGTTTGACGGATGTTTGACGGATGTTTGATGGATGTTTGATGGATGTTTGACGGATGTTTGACGGATGTTTGACGGATGTTTGACGGATGTTTGACGGTTGTTTGATGGATGTTTGACGGATGTTTGACGGATGTTTGATGGATGTTTGACGGATGTTTGACGGATGTTTGACGGATGTTTGATGGATGTTTGACGGATGTTTGATGGATGTTTGACGGATGTTTGACGGATGTTTGACGGATGTTTGATGGATGTTTGACGGATGTTGACGGTTGTTTGATGGATGTTTGACGGATGTTTGACAGATGTTTGACGGATGTTTCATGGATGTTTGACGGATGTTTGACGGATGTTTGATGGATGTTTGATGGATGTTTGACGGATGTTTGACAGATGTTTGACGGATGTTTGATGGATGTTTGACGATGTTTGACGGATGTTTGATGGATGTTTGACGGATGTTTGACGGATGTTTGACGGATGGTTTGACGGATGTTTGACGGATGTTTGACGGATGTTTGACGGATGTTTGATGGATGTTTGATGGATGTTTGACGGATGTTTGACGGATGTTTGACGGATGTTTGACGGATGTTTGATGGATGTTTGATGGATGTTTGACGGATGTTTGACGGATGTTTGATGGATGTTTGACGGATGTTTGACGGATGTTTGACGGATGTTTGACGGATGTTTGACGGATGTTTGACGGATGTTTGATAGATGTTTGACGGATGTTTGACGGATGTTTGATGGATGTTTGACGGATGTTTGACGGATGTTTGATGGATGTTTGATGGATGTTTGACGGATGTTTGACGGATGTTTGACGGATGTTTGACGGATGTTTGATGTTGCTTGTTGCATGTTGCATGTTGCATGTTGCATGTTGCATTGCATGTTGCATGTTGCATGTTGCATGTTGCATGTTGCATGTTGCATGTTGCATGTTGCATGTTGCATGTTGCATGTTGCATGTTGCATGTTGCATGTTGCATGTTGCATGTTGCATGTTGCATGTTGCATGTTGCATGTTGCATGTTGCATGTTGCATGTTGCATGCTGCATGCTGCATGTTGCATGTTGCATGTTGCATGTTGCATGTTGCATGTTGCATGTTTGCATGTTGCATGTTGCATGTTGCATGTTGCATGTTGCATGTTGCATGTTGCATGTTGCATGTTGCATGTTGCATGTTGCATGTTGCATGTTGCATGTTGCATGTTGCATGTTGCATGTTGCATGTTGCATGTTGCATGTTGCATGTTTGCATGTTGCATGTTGCATGTTGCATGTTGCATGTTGCATGTTGCATGTGCATGTTGCATGTTGCATGTTGCATGTTGCATGTTGCATGTTGCATGTTGCATGTTGCATGTTGCATGTTGCATGTTGCATGTTGCATGTTGCATGTTGCATGTTGCATGTTGCATGTTGCATGTTGCATGTTGCATGTTGCATGTTGCATGTTGCATGTTGCATGTTGCATGTTGCATGTTGCATGTTGCATGTTGCATGTTGCATGTTGCATGTTGCATGTTGCATGTTGCATGTTGCATGTTGCATGTTGCATGTTGCATGTTGCATGTTGCATGTTGCATGTTGCATGTTGCATGTTGCATGTTGCATGTTGCATGTTGCATGTTGCATGTTGCATGTTTTGCATGTTGCATGTTGCATGTTGCATGTTGCATGTTGCATGTTGCATGTTGCATGTTGCATGTTGCATGTTGCATGTTGCATGTTGCATGTTGCATGTTGCATGTTGCATGTTGCATGGTTGCATGTTGCATGTTGCATGTTGCATGTTGCATGTTGCATGTTGCATGTTTGCATGTTGCATGTTGCATGTTGCATGTTGCATGTTGCATGTTGCATGTTGCTTGTTGCATGTTGCATGTTGCATGTTGCATGTTGCATGTTGCATGTTGCATGTTGCATGTTGCATGTTGCATGTTGCATGTTGCATGTTGCATGTTGCATGTTGCATGTTGCATGTTGCTGTTGCATGTTGCATGTTGCATGTTGCATGTTGCATGTTGCATGTTGCATGTTGCATGTTGCATGTTGCATGTTGCATGTTGCATGTTGCATGTTGCATGTTGCATGTTGCATGTTGCATGTTGCATGTTGCATGTTGCATGTTGCATGTTGCATGTTGCATGTTGCATGTTGCATGTTGCATGTTGCATGTTGCATGTTGCATGTTGCATGTTGCATGTTGCATGTTGCATGTTGCATGTTGCATGTTGCATGTTGCATGTTGCATGTTGCATGTTGCATGTTGCATGTTGCATGTTGCATGTTGCATGTTGCATGTTGCATGTTGCATGTTGCATGTTGCATGTTGCATGTTGCATGTTGCATGTTGCATGTTGCATGTTGCATGTTGCATGTTGCATGTTGCATGTTGCATGTTGATGTTGCATGTTGCATGTTGCATGTTGCATGTTGCATGTTGCATGTGCTTGTTGCATGTTGCATGTTGCATGTTGCATGTTGCATGTTGCATGTTGCATGTTGCATGTTGCATGTTGCATGTTGCATGTTGCATGTTGCATGTTGCATGTCGCATGTTGCATGTTGCATGTTGCATGTTGCATGTTGCATGTTGCATGTTGCATGTTGTTGCATGTTGCATGTTGCTTGTTGCATGTTGCATGTTGCATGTTGCATGTTGCATGTTGCATGTTGCATGTTGCATGTTGCATGTTGCATGTTTGCATGTTGCATGTTGCATGTTGCATGTTGCATGTTGCATGTTGCATGTTGCATGTTGCATGTTGCATGTTGCATGTTGCATGTTGCATGTTGCATGTTGCATGTTGCATGTTGCATGTTGCATGTTGCATGTTGCATGTTGCATGTTGCATGTTGCATGTTGCATGTTGCATGTTGCATGTTGCATGTTGCATGTTGCATGTTGCATGTTGCATGTTGCATGTTGCATGTTGCATGTTGCATGTTGCATGTTGCATGTTGCATGTTGCATGTTGCATGTTGCATGTTGCATGTTGCATGTTGCATGTTGCATGTTGCATGTTGCATGTTGCATGTTGCATGTTGCATGTTGCATGTTGCATGTTGCATGTTGCATGTTGCATGTTGCATGTTGCATGTTGCATGTTGCATGTTGCATGTTGCATGTTTGCATGTTGCATGTTGCATGTTGCATGTTGCATGTTGCATGTT